>VDFB02150138.1:0-11282 GCA_007258455.2 Sequoia sempervirens | reverse complement strand
AAAACTTCCAAAGGCTTCACTACATGCTAAACAAACCTACAAAATGCCTCTTTCAATTCATTTAGTAGCTGTAACGCAAACAAGAATAGAAAAATAGAATTTTCACACCAAAATCACTGTGTCCTTGTTATTCTCATGAAAACTACAAACGTTCCAAATCTTCCAACCTTTCAAACGGGTCGAGAGCTCCCTTTTAACAAGCTTGGAAACAGTTAGGTTTCCTTTTCAAGCCTAAGAACGGCCAAAAGCTTAGCGTTGTAAAACACAGTGTGTTTTGCAACCTTGTCTATTGTTTTGAAAACAACCAAAAATAGGCTTCCAAAGCTTATACAACTTCATCACTTCTAACCTAAGGAGCAAAGATCCTCAACCACAACCAAGATGGTCCACAAGACCATACACAACACAACAAAAATGAACTTTAACCAAAAACTTCAATTAAGCTTGAACTTTGCCAAGTGCTCCTACACCATTCTCCCCCTCTCAGCCCAAACAACTAAGAAGAGGAAGGAGAGACCAATGTCAAGTCAATGCCAAGTTTCTTGAACTGGTCTTCCTATATCCAAGTGGCTTCTGATTCTAGCTTGTTCTTCCACTTGATAAGGTGCTCCATGTACACCTTATGTCTTGTAGCTTTATGCACTCTTGACTGCAAGATCTTCTCTGCCTGAAGCTTGTCTTGTTGAGGAAGGGTCACATTACTGATGTCCTTGAAGATTTCCTTGCTGTTATGATCCTCATCATTTACTGATCCCTTGTACTTGATCAAATCAGCAACATTGAAAACTGGAGAGATGCCCAAGTCTGATGGTAATTCCACCTTATATGCATTCTTGCCATATTTGGCCAACACCTTGCATGGACCCACTCTTTTCATCTATAACTTGGTTGCCATTCCTTTCTGCAATCTGTATTTGTTGAGGTGGACCATAACATAGTCCCCAACTACAAATTGTACATCCTTCCTTGACAAATCAACATTCTCCTTCAACTTTTGGGTTGCTGTTGTGACTGTTTGCTTGACCTGCTCATGAATCTCCTTCATGGTCTAAGTGAAGTCTTCTGCATGTCCACTCCTATTTTCCATGGATTCCAAATCTCTTAGCTCACATATTCCTCTTGGCTGCATCCAATACACAACCTCAAAAGGACTTTTCCCTGTAGTTCTATTGACACTGTCATTATAGGCATATTCAGCTTGGGAGATCACCATATCCCATGTCTGTCCATATTCTTTAGTTAAGCACCTCAAGAGATTACCCAACACTCTGTTAACCACCTCTATTTGACCATCAGTTTGAGAATGGTAAGCTGATCCAAAAGACAGATTTGTACCCAATCTGCTCCATAGAGTCTTCCAAAAATGACTCATGAACTTCACATCTCTGTCAGAAACAATGCTTAGAGGCAAGCCATGGATCCTAAAAACTTCCTTGAAGAAAAGATGAGCTATGTAGCTGGCATCATGAGTAGTTTTGCAAGGAATAAAGTGACTCATCTTGCTAAATCTATCCACTACTACATAAACACTGTCAAAACCAGTCTTGGTCTTAGGAAGACCTACCACAAAATCCATGCTCACACATTCCCATGGTCTGTTAGGAATAGGCAGGGGTTGATACAAACCAGCATTACTAGCTCCTCCTTTAGCTTTCATGCATACAACACACTGTTCCACATATTTTCTGACATCTCTTGCTAACTTAGGCTGGTAATAGAACCTTTGAACTAGCTCTAAAGTTTTATTAATACCAAAATGCCCACTAAGACTGCCATTATGCTTTTCTTGAACCATATTTTCCCTCATTGACCCTCTTGGAACACATAACTGATTACCCTTAAATAATAGTCCATTTTGCAGTGTATACTCAGCATATTGACTATGAAAATGATTCTCAAAATCAGAGCATACCTTGTAGGCTTCTGAGAAGTCTTCATCTTCACCATAGAGGTCTTTGAAACTCTCTAATCCAATGCTCTTCAGATGTATTTCCTGCACTGTCAACATTCTTCTGCTTAATGCATCTGCCACCTTGTTCATTTGTTCTTTCTTGTGCTTGATAGTGAATGTGAAGGCTTGGTTCTTATTCCATCCATTTCAAATGCCTATTACTTAACTTCTCTTGGGTGTTGATGTAACTAGGTGCCTAGTTATCAATGAAGACCACAAACTCTTTGGGTAACAAATAATGCCTCCACTTCCTAAGGGATTGCACTAAAGCATATAATTCTAGATCCTTAGGTGGAATTATTTTTGCTTTTGTCTTTGTTGGGCTTTTGCTCAAAGAGGGCTACCAGACCCTACCTTCCTTGTTGAGTACTCCTCCCTACGCTATTCCACTTGCATCACACTCCAACTATGAACAACAGCTTCAAAACTAGACAGCAACAAAATTGGTTGGTTTGCCCTTCTTGTTTCAGTTTTTCCAAATGCTTCTCTGACCTCTTGGTCTTTTTAAACTTTGTTTCAAACCACCTCGATGAGTATCTAGGGTGGCGGGTACTTTTATATGCCAGAAATTCCTTATGAATTTTTACGTAGAATTGAAACTAAACCATGAAACTCACTTACCTTGTTCTTTGTGGTTGGTGTAGGCAGGTTTGGATGCTTCCCACCTTGGATCCATCTTCAGCGTTCATTTGGGATACTAGAGAGCCTAGATACACAAGTTCTTGCTTGAAGAACTCACACTTCTCAAGGTGAATTGCCAACTTCTCTTCTTGCAACCTTTTAAGAACCATCTCCACATGCTTCAAATGTTATTCTGCTGTCTTACTAAAAATCAGTATGTGATCAAGATACACTACTACAAAGATCCCTATGAAATCCTTAAGCACCTCATTCATTAGTCTCATGAACGTGCTAGGGGCATTTGAGAGGCCAAATGGAATCACTTTCCACTCATATAAACCATCATTTGTCTTAAAAGCAGTCTTCCACTCATCTCCATCCTTAATTCTGATCTGATGGTAGCCACTCTTGAGGTCCAACTTAGTGTAATATTGTGCTCCTCCAAGGCAATCCATTAAATCTTCAATTCTAGGTATTGGGAACCTATACCTAATGGTGATCCTATTGATTGCTCTAGAATCAGTACAAAGTCTCCACTTACCTCCTTTCTTTGTTGCCAAAACCACTGGTACTGCACAAGGGCTAATGCTCTTTTGAATCAATCCTTGATCCAATAATTCTTGCACTTGCCTAGCCACCTCTTGGTTCTACTCAGGAGTAAGTTTGTATGCTGCTTTGTTAGGTAATGAGGCTCCAAGTATGAAGTCAATTTGATGACTTATTGCTCTCTTTGGTGGTAGAGTTGCAGGTGTTCCATCACTCACTATGCTCTTGTACTTATCAAGTAACCTTTGGACTGCTTCTGGTAAGACTGTCCTTTCAGCCTTTGCTTCTGCTTTAGACTACATTAAAACCACATATCCTTCACCTCCTTGACGTAGATTGCTGATAAACTCTTTACCACTGCTCAACATGATGTTTGGTACCTTGGACTACCCTTCATCTTCTTCTAACAGTGATTGCAACTTCAAAGTCCTTCCATCCTTTTTAAATGAAATGGTATTCTCCTTCCCATTATAAACAACACTTATGTCATATTGCCATGGTATGCCCAGTAGAAAATGGCATGCATCCATGGGTAATACATCACAAACTAGCTTGTCTTTATAGCCTCCAATTGAAAATTCCACTGTTACCTGCTCATTGACCAAGACACTCTGCCCTTTATTCAGCCATGTGACCTTGTAGGGGTTATTGTGGGGTACTTTCTCCAATTTCAATTTAGTTATTTCCTCCTCTGAGATTATGTTATCTGTTGAACCTAAGTCTACTATGACTTTGCACACTTTCCCAAGTATCTTGCATCTTACTCTAAAAAGAGCTCTTCTTTGCTTAGGTTCCTCTTTGACTGGTTGTCTGATTAAAACCCTGTTAAACATCAGATTCTCTCCTACCTCAGACTCTATATGACTGATTTCAGATGCTTTAGGACTCATGGTGTCCTCTTGTGCATAGGCCACTCTCTTTTCATTGCTAGAAGAAGATGCTTTCTCCGGGCACCTATAAGTAGGGTGACCTAGTTGGTTACAATGATAACACTTCATGTTTGCAAAGTAAGAACTGCTCCTACCTGCTCCTCTTCCTCTGTTTGAACCTCCTTGAGGTCCTCTTCCTCTATTAAATCCTCCTCTTGAAGATGTTTCACCTCCATGCTCAGTGAGTTTAGATTCTCCTTGGTTTCTTTGATCATTGCCTCTACCTTGGTAACCTCCACGCTGTCCTCTTTGATCCCTTTGATCCTTGCCTTTGCCTCTGCCCTTAGAAGCCTGATCTTGCTTCCTCTTAGTCCTCTCTTCAATCTTTATGGCCAACTGATAGCATTGGTGGACTGTCTTGGGACTTAGTAAAGCCATCTCCTCCTGAATGTTCCACTTCAAGCCATTAAGGTACCTAGCCACTTTTAGGCTCTCATCCTCCATCACATTAGACCTCATACAAAGCTTTTGAAACTCCTTAGTGTAAGTGTTTACATCTTGGTCCTTCTGCCTTAGACTTTGCCTCTTCTTGTGAAGTTGGATCTCATAATCATCTGGCATATAGGCTTCCTTTACCTTAGCGACCATTCCTTTCCAAGTTGATATGGGATGTTTTCCTTCTTTCTCCCTTTCAGTTTGAACAAACTTCCACCATGTCAAGGCTGATCCTCTCAATCTTGACTTAGCAGCCTTCACCTTCTGAGCTTCAGTAACTCCATCACACTCAAAGTGATTCTCCATGCCTTCTATCCAATCCATGACTAGGTCTGCTTCCATCTTTCCACTAAAAAGTGGTATACCTTCAAGTGCTTTTCCACTCAAGGCTTTCAATGCCTTCAAGAAAGGCTCCTTCTTCAAAACAGGGTCAGGTTCAGGGGTCTTATCTTCCTCTACAACCTCTTCTTCTTTTGGAATTCTTCCCTCAAACTGTGCACTCCTCACTGCTGCTTCAAGTTGGGCTATTCTTTCCCTCAATAGTTTATTGTCTTCTTCTTGCTCTTCAACCATCTTGGCCAACTGTGCATTTGTCACCATGATGATAGTCTCACTTGACTCAACCTCTGACATATAAGATGGTTCCCAAATCTTTCACTGGCTCTGATACCAATCTGATAGGGACAGGGTTGGATTGAATCAATCACTGACTCAATGATCAAGGTCTCACCTTTGATAACCCCTTGGTGTCACTCTCTCCACCACACTACCTATAGGTCCCCAATGTTGACTAGGCACCCCTAGTACTTCTGGCCAACCCTGCTATCATTTCCAAATGCATTACCAAGCCAAACTTGGTGCTCTTCCTCTCTCACTCTCCCTAGCCCTTAATCCTTTTAAAGACTAGTTAACCTCCAATGCTTCCTAACTTGTTTGCAGGGGTGTGCATAGGCTTCCATGGCTTCAAAACTATCAAGGAAAGGTTCTTGTTCAACCTCCATTCACCACTTCTCCATCGCTATCACAAAACCCTAGTCTAGGGTTTGGGAAGGGCTACTAGCCTTGAGCCCCCATTAGGTCTCCTCACCCTAGAAAACCGGTTGGTACTCCTCTCCTTCAAAGATTTGTGCCAAAATTTCTTCTGACACCCTGACTCAAATTCCAAGCTCTAAAATATTTTTAGGGTTTAGGGCCCTCTCTGTCCGTACACAGGCACAACTCAGATTTCTCCAAAAACTAGGGTTTTCTAGACCATTTTCTTGGTCTGTTTGCTTTTTCCAACCTCCAAAATGATCAGACAAGAACTCTGCCTTCTTTCCAACCTTTATGAAGGCTCCTGCAACCACTACACACTTTTCATTATAAAAGATTCATCACCCCTGCCACGTTAGGACTGTGTATTTCACTATCTTCCCAAGCCGAGTATCAACAAACTCGCCTAGGGAAAGACTTTGATCATGATGCTACACCTCCTACTGACTCCTACTGGTAATGTATGTACAATGATGGAGTTTAGCCACATTCCCAATGTCCCCATACTTCTTGGTACGGTGGGAGTGCAGTCTAAAACCCCATTTTATTCAGTTTACTAGTCAAGACAGCAAATAAAGAAAAGCACAGAATTTACAAAATGGATGAAAGCGATGGAATAACTATCTAATGTGCCAAAGAAAAACTTCCAGAGGCTTCACTACATGCTAAAAAACCCTACAAAATGCCTCTTTCAATTCATTTAGCAGCTATCACGCAAACAAGAACAGAAAAATAGAATTTTCACACCAAAATCACTGTTTCCTTGTTATTCTCATGAAAACTGCAAACGTTCCAAATCTTCCAACCTTTCAAACAGGTCAAGGGCTCCCTTTTAACAAGCTTGGAAACAGTTAGGTTTCCTTTTCAAGCCTAAGAACGGCCAAAAGCTTAGCGTTGTAAAACATAGTGTGTTTTGCAACCTTGGTCTATTGTTTTGAAAACAACCAAAAATAGGCTTCCAAAGCTTATACAACTTCATCACTTCTAACCTAAGGAGAAAAGATCCTCAACCACAACCAAGATGGTCCACAAGACCATACACAACACAACAAAAATGAACTTTAACCAAAAACTTCAATTAAGCTTGAACTTTGCCAGGTGCTCCTGCACCACATAATTAGTGAGGGTGATGGTATGTTCCTTAATTATATCATCCACCAAGCTTCAAACTCCCAGAGGTGTAATAAATAAGGAACAAGGTTGGGATCATGCCTTAGGGTTTTTTGTGAAATGAATAAAATTCCCCGACAACAAAATATAAATAAAAATATTTTTTAAATAAATACAAAAATTTAAGGATCCATATATTTACTACTTATTTATCCTTATTCTATCTCTATTGGTATCCATCTCTATATTTGATCTTTGTCACTTTATTCTTACAAATCATTTATGATTGTCTCAAATAGATCTAGGTAAATTTGGAGGAGCACAAGAATGATTACTAAAGTCGAAAGTTTCAATTTTAAATTCAAATTTTTTCATCCCTTTTACTATTCATTATAAGTTGGCCTAGCAAATATTGCATGCAACATGTTACTATGTATTGGTATTTAAAGATATTTATTGTGCATTTAAAACATTTCAAAGAAAGGACAATAATAAGATCAAACTTCAATTCTAACATGCATTAAAAGAATTAAATCTACATCATCATCATATAGATAATATGTAACCTATAAATTTTGTATTTGATATTTACAATCATCATTAATTCAATCCATGTTACACCTTTAATCATATAAGTGCATATGGTTATAAGTAGTAGGCTTGTAACTATTTTAACTCTTAATTAAATTATATAATTATTATTATTATTGGCATAAATAAGTAGTTATATTATATTAAGTATTATATTTAGGTATTTAAATCAATTTGAATGGCAACCATGGTATATATATAGAGAGAGAGGGGTAATTTTATTATCATTATATTGTGAATTGTGTTCTCATTAGAGGTATTTGGAGATTTTCCCTCGTAAAGTGGCTTGTAATTTTCAATTATCATCAATTATTTGCAACATATTTCTTATTATATTCCTTCTTATGCAAGTTGACTCATTACAAGTGGTATCAAAGTATGATCTTGGCACCGTGAAGGCAAGGTTATTTTTTATATTTTGAAGGTTAATTTGGAAAGCACATATCTCTCTAATTTTGTCACACACAAAAATAATTTTAAAGGTTTATTAAAGATCATATTGAAGATACTATAGTATAATTTTTAAGAAAATTGGAGCAAAATTCAAGGAGTTATTGCAAAATCAAGGCTGCATTAGGATTTCTACCTAATTTTCTCTCAAAGTTTAAAAAATTTATTTTTTTAATCTCTAGAGGGTTTATCAAGAACATATTTCACCTACTTTAGTCTAGATTTGAGGTCATTTGGAGTAGAATTCAAGGAGTTATTATGATTTTAGGGTTTCCACCAAATTTGCTCATGAGGTTGCAATTCAATCAATTTCTTGAAGATTTTTTTTGGGAAGTGAGATCTAGGTGTTGGTAAGTTATCAAAATTTTAATTAATTAAATTGATATATTTTGTATAATTTATTACAAAAACATTTTTCTCTATCACGGCAAGGCCTACAACAAGGGGTAAAAAGAATTTTGTCACACCTAAAAAATATCCAAGAAATGATGATATGGGAAGTGAGGAGATTGGTTCCATAGCTAATGAATATATAAGGGGAGAAACCAAAAAGTTAAAGGATGAAGTCAAGCTAGAAGTGGCAAATAAAATCCAAGGGATAATAAAATATTGACTCACTTCAGATTTTTACGAAATCTAATACAATGGATTCACATCATAATATTGATGAGGAAGATAATTATTCTAAAGGACATGATTTTTTTGGTTTGACTTAGATCCTAAGTGTTGGTAAACAAATTTGCACCTTATTTAAAACATAAATCTTTACTCTATCACCCAAATTATATGTAACTCAATTTCCAACAGCTGAGTTAATTGTCTCGATAAGAAATAGTTCCTCTCTAAATTTTGTGAGGTATAGCTCCCTCTTCAGATAATCAACAAAATCTTAAAAGATATAAACTTAAAATGAGGTATACTTTTAACTAGAAAGCATAAAAGGTGTAATTTAACCTTAATACTTAAGTCTTTAAGCATTAAGCATGATGAATGAATTTAAGAATATATCAACCACTAGCGCACAAGCTATTTTAACATTCCATAAAAAGTAAATTAAAATATTTATATCGGGAAATAATACCAAAACTAAAACAGAACATACAAATAAATGCATCATTCATTCACATGAAAATGAGATAATGGTAGAGATCAACCACAACGCACAAATTGAAATCAACCACTTTCATTCACTTAATAATCTATTTGAAACACACAGACGTAAAATCTTAGTTTTATGTATATTTTCCCCAAAAATTGCTAAGACAGTTTTTAGTTACATCAAATTATATATATAAACAAGTGAGAGTAATCGCTTCTTGAAAATAACTGCCCAAAAAGAAAGAGTCCTTTTGAATTCCCATAACATAAAGTTCATATGAAATAAATAAGAAAATAACAAGTCATTACTGAGGTGGAGCATTTCCATCAACTCCTTCAGGTGACTAAGCAACTGTTGAGGCAATTCTAGCCTGATAAGCATAGAACACTTTCACAATGGGAGGCATATCACCATGTTGAGGAATAATCACATTTTTAGCTCTTAATTTCTAAAGGGATTTATTTTCTTTGGCTATTTCAATCTTTCCCATGAAGTAGTTGTGAGTCCTCCAAACTGGAACAATGTTAGGTATATACCACTAAGTCTTCTCATGCTCTCTATGGTCAATGATTATTTGTCGCAAAGACTTTTGACCATCCCTTTGAAACTCCCTTTCAATGTCTCTTTATCCTCTTCAATTTGAATTCCCTTCTTTCCTGAGATGAAGACCAATACCGAGAAGGTTCTTCTGAATCTTTGTCCTCATTGCATTACATTCATTTAATGCCTTGACCTGCTCTAGTATATTTTTTTATGACAAAAAACTTCCATTATATGCTTCTCTTCCACATAACACACTTGTTGTCTCCAATTTTTCACAAAATCTACTCATTGACCAATTTATTCGCACCCATCTCGATCACACCTTTAAAATTTGTGTCAATTTTTTCCCAAACCGACTCACTCCTCATGCTTGGTCGAAGTAATCTCATTTTCAATTTCAACTTTCAAAGCATTAAAGTCTTTGCATATCTTTTTCATAATATAAATGAACTTAGTTCCCTTAGACAAGATATTTGAAGCCCACTCTTCAATAGCTTTCCCATAAGCCTTATATTGCTGCATTTTATCTACCATCTCTTTTCCCAAGGAAGATTTTGGATCAAATGTTACACTGGTCTAGCTAATAGGTTGGGGAAAAAAGTCTAACACAGATTTCCAACAATCAGTTAGAATCTTCACCCGATTCTTCAATTCGTCTTTACTTTGCTTGTCCTTGGTTGTTCTCTCTACCAACCTAGCCATTGTCTCCTAGAAATTGTGCACATCACCATCTCTAGTAGAGGGCCTCAGATTTACTCTAGTGATGTTGAAATCACTAACAGTAGCTTGGCTTGCTTCTTTATGTACAGAGGGATGGGCTACTTCTACATATATACATATATATATATATATATATATATATATATATATATATTCCATGTGTTATTATCTTCCAACAACTTGGATGTGGTTTTTAATTTCTTAGGCTTTGGGGTTCTCTGGATCAATTGGCCAACAAAGTATTTATTAGGGAGACTAAGTTGGACTATTTTACTTTTCTTGGATAAGGTATGTTCTAACCATGAGGTAGAAGTGGGTGTGGCTACAGATCTGGAACTGGTAGAAGTGAATTGTAAGACTCTTCTTAAAGGAGGAATATCAAAAGTTCTCTCTTCAAAGGAAGAGGGTTGTTACACCCCATTTCTCAGTTACCAGGTTACTTTTACCTTTATGAGTAAATATGATAGTAAATGCAAAAGCGTGACTTTGATATGTTGCACCTCATTGAGGGATTACCAAATGTTTTAATGCATGAATATGTTGCATATTCTGATGGAAAATGTGATGAATAAATATGTGTTGTAATATGATTGCTTTAATGATTTGATGATGTAAATGATTTATGAATCAAATGAATTTCATATGAATGGCTAACTAAGTTTATGATGCATTAAGTTGGATGCAGGAAAAGAATTGAGTCTTTGAAAGAGAGGGGGGGTATCACTCAGGGGAAGAGCTTGGTTTGGTAACCCTAATATGCCTATTTTGAGCTATCAAACACTCACATCCTAGTTTGATCAAGTTGAGTCGAGTTAGTTCGGTAATTGGTAAGTAAACCTTCAGTCATAGTTTGAGGAATGGTTTGAATGATTTTGGTATTAGTCTTTAATTTATTGATTGTTCTTATGTTTGAATTACATGATTAAATCTTTGTATTGAGTTTGTTCTTCTTTGGGTATTTATGTTTATATATTAATCAATGATTATATACATAGAATGTATATATGTATGTATGTATGTAAAAATGATAACTTATGCACGTGAGAATATACGTGCATGCATATACTAAGTAGAAATACTTACACGTATCCATGCATGGATATATCATATGCATGAGGATATTGATTGGACATAAAGGATATATATATATATATTGATCGATGAATATATAAATACATGTGATTATTATAAATATTTAAATAATAAAATGAGTACAAATATATGTATTGATATATATGTATATGTGCATATTTTA
>VDFB02150137.1:120543-190093 GCA_007258455.2 Sequoia sempervirens | reverse complement strand
CAAAATAAGAATTTTTCAAGGTGATAGGTATTTCATGTTGTTAATTAATGATTATTCTAGAATGACTTGGGTTACTTTTGTATAACAAAAATAAGAAGCTCTAAATAAGTTTAAGACATTTAAAGCTATGGTTGAGAATGAAATGGATATGAAAATCAAATGTTTGGGATTTGAAAAAGGTGGAGAGTTCACCTCCAATGAATTTAATAATTTTTGTGAAGTTCAAGGAATATAGAGGCATTTGTCAGCCTCTAGAACTCCTCAACAGAATGGAGTGTGTAGAGGCATACTAATGTGTTATGGACTTGGTAAATTTACACAATTCAGGGGTGTGCCAAGCTAAACAGTCCTCTTAACATTGTAAGCATACATTAAATTATCGACCAAGGCGCATAAACTTATGATGGTACTCCACTATATGTGTCTTCATGAGCTTGTGCTAACCTAAATTACTCTTCAAACTTATTCAAACTATTCTACCCTATTGGAATTAATAGAATTGTAAAAAAAATGAAATTAGTTACATAACCTAGTGGCTACAAGTACCCACAGCATAAGTTGTAGGTGACTGCTAAAAAGCTACAAATATAAAAATCAATCTAAAGCTATTTAAAAGGAAAAAAAAAACCAATCCTATTCTCTGGATCTAACTATGATCTAACTCTATTCATGAGCATTCACAACTTAACTAATGTAATGCCCATAATTTTACACGAGGGAAAAACACAACTAGCAATTTTTTTTTTTTTGAACATTAATACAAAATACTAACATTTAACAACCATGCATGTGCATGGTAACCCACTATACACATCAAGTGACGTTGTTCGTGCAATCATCATCACTGACATGATGCCGAGGGCAGGGTATGCGGGGGTGGTGAGGTTGAGTGCGTCAAGTCCATTGTGTGCACCCTTGAACAAGTATCACGTTGGCTCAAAAATCAAGGTTACATGGATAAAGAGGTGTTATGGATAACTTCCAATACTAAAATGATATGAACATTATGAATATTCTCATCAACACCTTTTTTTTGTATTAATAATATTAAGATTAATCTCACCATTAATATCTATATTTATATTGATATTAATTTGACAAGTATCACTATTAACAATAATACTAATATAACTTCCCTTATAATTCCAAACAATAATCTATGTAACATATTAAAATATTTATTTTCTTATAAACATTATATTTATTATATAATCCCACTTTCTCTTTAATATAATTAAATCACTTATTTGTTTATTTACTCTTTGATTTATAATATAATATATATCCTATTTACTTTAGAAAACATTTTGAAAAAATATAATGATAATAGTTATCCTATTCCTCAAAATATATATATATATATAAAATTTGATTAGAAAGATACCTACATTAATAGAGGATATTCTCTTTTTATTTTAATGCACGGCCTAACCTTTATCTTAATACATACTCTTATATTAATATGATTTTTTTTCTCTTCTTAAATAAATACTAGAATACTAACCTTTATTTATGTGAAATCACCTTATTTTTGTTTAATAGTATCTTCCTTTAAGAATATGGGAATAGATTCCCTTTTTACTTTTTACTTTATTTAAGGAATAGCTTGTCATAAAGTTTGTCACGATGCTTTACTTCTTTCTATTTTATTGTTTTCTTTAATCTAAAGTGGCTTCTCAATGCGTACCCTGAGATGGGGTTTTCTTCTTAACAAGGCACAAATTAATGTTTGTGTTTATTATGAAATTGATAATATAAAAGTGACGCAGCAACAACACCATACTCACCCAAGACTTCAATTGGCCAACATTCTTCATGTTAAAAGCTATTTTATTTTCTAGCCAAATCATTTTGGTTTTCACATAATTGAGACTAGGTAATAATAAAACAATTTTAACCGATTTTGGCATCCCTTTTGACTATATTTGTAGGAAACTAAAGAAGAGCCTAAACTTATTTCTATCAATTCTAATGTTAGAATACCATTTCCGTTAGTGTGGGTATCATAACATGTCAGTGTGGCTTAATGATATAAGATCTTATTGGCATACCATCTGACATAATTCTGGCATAGATTTGTCATACCTTCAAATCAAAAACAGATTTCTTACAGTGTTCTTTTGGTTATCTTTATTTTCTTACTATTTTAATTAGAGTTACTTAACTACGTGACTTATTTTTTTATTTCTATTTAATTCCTCTAAGTAACTCCCTTACCTTATTTCAGCCAACATCTCTTCCCTGACATTGTGTCAACATTTGACTACTGGAAACATAGCTACCATTAGGTTATTGGGTGCTTTGGAATCTCGTTTTACTTTTACCATACTTATCCATGTCAGGATTTTCTTTTATCTTTAAAACAATACTAGGCTCGTATCACTTTCATCCAAGTTCATTTACATATATTAATGAAATATGGACTAGTTTTCTAAATGTAGCAAGCTTCGTTGAGGTTGAAATTCACCTGAGTAGATAGGGCTTCTTGCAACTATGGTCAATGATGGAAGTCAATCATTATTGCATTGTGATATACTCTTGTACATAGGAGCATAGGCAATCGTGCGCCAACAGTCTTCCATCACCCTTAGTAGATATTATATTTACTCTATTATAGCCGATTGGCATTATATTTATTAATTTTTTTTATGGTGTGTTGGGGAATCGACCCAACACTGTCAATGTTGTCACATGCCTGAGGTGTGGCAGTTGTTAGTGTATTCCAACTTAGGATTGAGTTGGTCACTCAATGGTAAGTGGTTGGGGATCTACACAGGTACTTGCACTCGCTGCTATGTATATTTACCAACCCTCTTTTTCTCCCAAATTGTAAATGCAGAATGAGTCATGTAGGCAACTTTGTGCAGAGGATATGGTGACAGTATTCTTTTCAATCTAATTTGAGAATGATGCCTGATGCACTCTAAAGTCAATGCTAAATTTATCTTAACATACCTGGTATGAAACCTATGCCACCAATCCATTCCTTCATTGCAGGCATATTACTCTTAAGACTGATTGAGTGTGACATATAAGGGATGTGACAAATGCACTTATCGATCCAAGGGAATGATTTATTTTACAGTGCCAATTTCAATTTTTTTTATTTTTTTTTACACCATAGACACATTAACTTCACTTTTTCTCTGCTCCTTATATCTCACCTATTTAGGCGCTCAAAAGAGTCATTGATTCGACAATTCTCTTGAGACACTACGAGTTCTTGTGTAGTTTTCAAGATATCCATGCTGAGGGTTGTGCCACAATAGAGGTTGCAAAATCTATATTAGCCAAGAAATGGTTTCTTACGAAACCGTGCAGGTATTGTTCCAACTCTCTTATTTATTTATTTCATTATTTTCTTCCTCTCTTCAAATCTGAGCACAAAACTACATATCGCTTTATTGAATTTTATGTAATGCAGGTTGAGGATCATAGACTCCCCTATCACCAAATAAGGATTTAGAATGGAACTATGATGGGACAATTGGATATCAATACCTAGCCTTCCACAAGGGAATTTGAAGGAATCTTACCTCTCTTTCAGTCTATGCATACTCAAGGAAGACGTATTAAATCAGTGGGTGTTAATGTTTATTCAAGGTGTGGTCTCATATCTTTATTGTTAATAACAAGAAATAGAAGCCAATCACTACCATGGGAAGAGGTATAGGCTTCGATAAATGTACAGTTATAATTAGATTAGGTGTGGTGTATCTCTATATCCTGAGTTACATGATTTGGAATTGAATACACATCAAAACAATCAAAACAATACTATAACCTTATATGAAGCCACCTAAATGAATTTTTCCACTTATACCAAAATCAGTCTTACATTTTAGTTTCTTTATTGTTCTAGGACTCTCGACCTATCCGAATGAATAGATATTATTATTTTTATTGTTATTATTAATTTTGCTCGTAGACAGTATCAAGAGTTTCAAGATTAAAAACATTGCTTAGATTACTCAGATGTTGAATTAAAAAAAAAAAAAACTATAGAATAATGCCTTTAGCCTTTCAACTTTCTAGTTACCTACACTAAGAGTGACTACGTCTGTGTATAACCACCAGACAAAACCTTCATAGTTCCTTGATGGCTTATGTAACAAATATATCTTTTAACACCAGAATAACAAACAAATAATCGTTACTAACCGAATGCTTATTAACTAGCTCAAAACATTTTAGGCATATTTTACTTATCCTACACATGGAAAAATAAGAGGGGAGATGCAAAACATTGTGCCTCTCTATAATACATATAAACAAAGATAGACTACTTCTAAACTATCTGTTCTTTGCTTTTCTTTTATTTTTACAACAATAAGATTTAATATTTATTTTTTCTCAACTATCTATTCTTTTCTTTCTTTCCTTTCTTGAGAAATAGATCAATTTTATCTCCTTCTCCTTACACACTTTAATCAGATATGAAAATACAAAGTAAAGAAATAAAGATATTTATAAAATAATGCTCAAATCTATATTCAACTCACTTTATTTCAAATAACAAATGGCATATCTATAAACTTCTACATCTAAACATTATATCCCTCTTCCAAAATACACGCTTTATGTTTCTCATTAGAATATAGCTTTCTTCTTTAAGAAAAAGAATGAAATGTAGGAACTTTATTTTAATCCTAACATTTATATTTTCAAAATCGAGATGCCTAGTCACTTAAATAAAAGAACAGTGAAACTTGCATTTAACAAGTATTATTTTTTCACTCCTACATATAGAGTTACAAAGTCATGCAAATGCTCACCACTTTCACACATATACACTTTACTCTCACATCTATCCATAAAGGTAGTTACATTTTTGTGAGGATATCTTCACCCCATAGAAATAATGACAAGACAAAATAGGTACTCCTTCCCAAAATTTGCAAGGTCCTCGTAACTTTCTTCAACCTACACAAAACACAAATATTTTCTCCATGGCCAAGCTAGTGCTCACCTCTCAACCTTTGGTTGGAAAACCAACCACCCCCGAGCTAGGAGGTAGCCAAGGGAACCAGGTATACACAAAGACCATTCCAACAAGCCATATAAACACACATGGAACATACAACAAAATATCACTCCCTCCCAAAGGGGTTTATCACATAACTTAAGGATTCCATCAAGGATCCAAAGTGGGGAATGGAGGGTGGACTACACACTCCATATGGGGACTCATAATAATAACATCAAGAACAAGTCAATATCATACTCCCATCATTTCACATGCAACCCTTCTTTAATATCTCCTCTTTCTCCAAAACCCATACCACCAAAACCATTTCTTCCATTTCACAATTACATATGGGTACTCATACCCTTTTCGAGCCTCTCCTCTTAAGGAGGGATTAAACTTCCCCATGGAGGTTCCTACTCCATACCATCCCCAACGAGGGATGCTCTTCCCAAATTTTGGGTGAGCCTATCCCTATACAACCCTTTTCCCATCACATAAACCACATTAAACAACACAAGAAAATAAGCACCAAAAGCATTTTGAAATAAGCATGCAAGCAAAACACAAGAGATTAAATACCAAGCACATTTTTACATACACATGTAATCTTTCAAATTAAAAAAATAGAGAAACAAAAAGAGTGGTGAATCTACCTCAAAACTAAGCTTAATGAAGGATGGGTTGAGCATCCACACAACTCTTCTTCCAAGCTTTTTCTTCCAACTCCTCAACCACCAAAATTCAACCAAAATCTAGAATGCAAAAAGAATCCCATAACCCTTGGTTTGTGCTTGTTTTATAGGAACTCAAGTTTGAATTCCTTTGAATAGAGAGTTGGCATTTGTCAACCTCTCATTCACTCTTCCAAGCACACTCACCCATGTGTGCTCACACATCTGTGAGATCTTGGGAGCCTTCCAAGGCAATTTGGAGAAGTGGGAATGAAAAAGAATAGTCCCCATCCTAGTTCCCAAAACCTTAATTTCGTCAAAGCTCTTAAAGGCCTCAAAAAGAGTGCCCAATCTTGAGATTGACCCAATATTTTGAGCTAAAAAGGTACCTAACCCATAGGTACCTGCTCTAGGGACCTCAAACCCATAGAAATACTAAAAATATATCACTTTTCAATCCCCAAAAAGTGTCTAAAAGTTCAAATCCGAGTTTGTCCACTTGGATGGACAACTCACCTCCTAGATGGCCTGACAAGGCAATAAAAATCAATTTACAAACATTCACAAATAATGTCACGAATAAAATACATTACATGATGGAACTATAGTCCCTCCATATGGACTTTCGCTCAGTTTCACTGGTTAATTTACTTAGGGTTCCCAAGCATTTCCTCCAATTTCCATTGGCCATGGAAAATGTACCTGCACACTTAAGATGCACGCGTTAATCTATCCAAGTAAATCATATTCATATAATTATCAAACCATTTGAATCACAATTGCATTCACACAAGTTTCATAATTTGTATAGAATAAAGATCCTAAACATAATTGAAAAATCATTAGCCACTCATCTTATCCAATTTCTATTAACCTTAATTTTCATACTCATCTAATTGCAACATGATTTGTTCACAACACTTGTTTCATTAATTCATTAAGTTTCCAGAATCAAATTAAACAAACTCAATAACCAACGTAAATTAGATCAATCATCATAGTCAGCTAACTAAGCATGTAGTGTAATCAAAATCAAATCATCATAAGAACTTAAATGTTTAAATATTCTATCATCAATGGTGTCAATAGGCATAGACCATAACCAAACTCAAAATAATCCAAGTACTAGATGTAGCATGGGGGTGGGCCTCACAACTAACCATAAACCATTTACTTGTGATGTACGTGTAAGATAAAGAAAACAAAGTTAATGAAAGCACATAAATAAGTGAAAGATAAATGAAGTGATGAACAGTACCTGTGTTGCCAGCTCAGAAGACTACCTCACTTAAGTAAAAACTAGATCTAATTCAGATTCTCATACATCCATGAATCATACAACACAATTCATTGCACAACACCAGATATCAGACATAATCCCTCTTCATATTTTATTTCATAACTTCATTGTATCAACATATCTTTGAATAATTGAAAAACTGGAAAACTACTAACTGTTGGAAATTTGTAAAAAAATCAACTAACTAATCTATGAGCTCATCACCCGACTTTATACAAAATGGGGAGTCTTATTCGAACTACCAACTAACTAACAATAATCATAAATCTCACTCCTAGATACGAGGAGGTGGAATAATGATTTCACTTATTCATCTAACTGGAAAACTAACTGGAAAAAGAGACCTATTCAAATAAGGATAGCTTGCATGTGAAATACATGGATAACTATCCAACATTCAAGAACATATATCTTCCAATATTTATTTCTTCTATAATGACCACATTCAGCTCCATAGTTCCCTTCAATTTGATCAACTTGAACTCATTAATCCCCTATTCTACTACTTGGTACTTGCTACAAATACTCCTTCCTTCCCACCGCGTGCTAAGCTGCAAAAGAGATTAATCCATCCAACACACATATGCAATTATCATAATTAAATCACAACATCCATTCACATACATATATATTTATATTTAATCCATGCAATTATACGAATGGTTTCACCATATTTCATTTCCACAAAATGGGTTCAAGGTGGCAAGGTATGCATAATAGGATAACATACTATGGAGATATTATCTAAGAGGTACTTCAAAAACATAGGTAAAGTGTCCTAAAAGTATATAAAAAACAATAAAAAGATATTAATAACCAAAATCATCATTCCCCCCTAACTTGTCATTTTGCTTGTCCTCAAGCAAAAATATCAAACTATATCACCTAGAGGAGAAGATTATAAAACAAAGCAATCTACCTGAGATCTATGACTTTATTGACTCCCTGCCCTGTTTGAGGTAGAAACCATTGTAGCATGCAAGTGTGTTCATCTTGTCCAATTCTGCATCCCTATCCTCATGAGTAATCCACCCAGTCCAATGTGGAATTGGGTGAAGTAAGATAGGAGAGTGGTAGGTCAATGGAAGCCACTCCACTCTCCTTACACTTGAGAGCTCAATGTACTTGTGTAACCTCTCAAACATGATCATAAAATTGTAGAGGGAGTGAGGCTCCTTCCTCTAGATTAACTCTAGAGTTAGAATGTCCCATCTATTCCTTACATAGACCAGACAATTTTGAAGAGTGGTTACTACCAATTATTGAATCCTTCTATAATCCCTGAGCCTTAAGTCTATAATTGTTTTCCTTGGCCCCCTATGAGAAAGGAGTCTTAACCATTGAGAAACAACTATGTCAGGATTTATTGCTTCCTTTCTAATCTGTAGTGCCATTGTCTTCTCCTTTTCTTCATACTTCTCCATTAACTCCCCATGGAGCTGCTCATTTCTGAAGTAAGACGTAAGAGCTCTCACTTGCAAATCCCCAACATAAATTAGAGGATTCCACTCAATGTCTTCTACCAGCACATAGTTATGCAAATAATATTCACATAACTGGTCTTGCTCCTCCAAACTAATTTTACTGAAGAAAGTGAGAAAACTATGTCACTTATCTAAAGAAAAAAACTAGTCATTAATAAACTTATTGAACTGAAAACTAAGAAATTTCTCCTTTAAAAACAATGTAGAAACCCTAGACGAAGGTCTACATTCAATTATCTAGATAGATCTATCAACTACCTTTGTTAATTTCTCCTCTAGTCTTTTCAATTCCAAAATCTTAGTTTCATTCAAGATTTTCTTTTCTTTTTCCCAGTTTTCTTTTTCTTGCTTAAATTGAGTAGTAATTTTCATCAATTCAAAGCCCAAAGACAAAGTAGTATGGTAGGATGGTGTTTTTGCAACAAGGGGTTGTAAATTCAAATCAATTTCAATCCCCATTTTACCTTCAGCCATCTATGCCAATAGATCCAATTTATTTCCATGGCCATAGGTCTGTACTTTTTCTTCCAGCTCCTTGATTCTCATTTCCTTTTCGTTGTCTTTTTATTCATACCCCTTTAACTGTTCTTCCAACTACTTTATTCTATCAAGGGCTTCTTGAAGTTCCTTCCTTATGTTTCTATCTTCCTACAACTCCTTTTCTTCTTCAAAATGCAAACTGTCACTAACATTACCCATGGCATCAAAAATTTCCTTAAGAGAGTCAATGGAAACTTTCCTTATGGTCTTCTTAGCAATAAAAGGATCCTCTTAGTCAAAATTAGAGGAAGATGATATATATCTTTTCCTCCTAGCAGGTATATCAACATTTTCAACATAAACATTCTCAGGGTCAACTCTTTCCCTATCTATGTCTATATCTACCATGAGTGGAATATGATAATGTTGTTCCCCAGCGTTTCCTTCTGGAAATGGTTCCTCCAAGTCCTTCTCAACTTTATGTCTTCTTATCCTTCTTCAATGGTAGGGAGTAGTGGTTTCCTATGTAACTATACTATCCTTACCCCTTTTACTCCTCTTTTTCCTACCTTCATCCCTTTCAACATTTTCCTGCTTAACAACTCATTTCCTCTTCCTTTTCCTTTTGAGGACGTTGATGCAGTACTTCCTCCAACTCTAGAGTTTTTGGAAAACGAGGGTTCCTTTGTTTCCGCAACTGGTATATCTTGTCTCTCAGTCTCACTTTGGTTGTGGGTAGGTGAAGCAATTGGTGCAACAAGGGAATCTTCTCTTTCAAGTTCATCATGCCCCTAGTCATCTTTTGATTTAGGCTCAGGTAAGGGTTCATCTTCTACTTCGGGTGCCTCAAGCAATTCAGTAATTTCTTTGCAATTTTTAAAAGCATCCCAATCAACCTGGGGATGTTGAATTCTTAAACTTCTCTTCACTAATAAATTTATCAGACAATGATGAGGCAATGTAGTATCAACTTGCCTCCTCTGATATTTAGAGGCCATTCTTTTTAGCATGTTGTATAGAAAATTGCGTACATTGACAAATTGATCATGTCATAAATGGTTCAAAAACTTAAAATGAACAATATACAATAGATTATGGTGGCCATCACAAGGTATTTGATAATATAAGTAGCACATTTCCCCCAAAAGAATGAAAGGGAAATTCTTTTAGTACCTTGTGAAATTGAATCAAAGTTCTCACCTTGTTCATGGAATGCTTCCCTCATTGCTACCACATTTGCACAAGATGGGTGCTCGAAGCCTATGTGAGGTAACCCCATTACTTGAGTGATTGTCATTTCCAAGCCATCCACCACTAATCCTTTTACTATTGCTTCATCATACCTCAATGTGGCTGCAAAATCCCTAACCATCTCATTATCATATTCTGTCAACTTTAGAAAATACTCCAGCCACCATACTCTGGTGAATAGAGGTATAACCATTGTATCCTCTAATATTTATTTGTGAGCAGATGGTTCTCTACGAATTACATCACCTCCCATTATTCTATCAATTCTTGTAACCTCAAGAGGTTCAAATTTTGCAAACTCAACTTCACCACCTAAAAACCCTCAATCAACTGCTATTCCAAATGTCTTCTCTATACCCCATACTCACAATCCTTCTATCTCAGTTCAATCAAGCATTCAAATTCTATTCCTTAGCTCATCTCAAGGAATAAATCATATTTATAAAAAACACAAAGAAGTTTTTCTAGTTTTATAAGGATGGTATTAATGTACTCTGACAAACTTGGGTGGTAAAATCAAAAAAATTGATAGAAAAAATTATAACAGTGATACCCCTCCCCCCAACTTAAAGTGAAGTGACCGCACCTCATGTGAAACTGGGTTAGGGTGATAGGATAATGATGAAAATAAATGGTGATTAAATTCACATGTATAGTTTAAACAATGAATAATAATGGATGCAAAAAGAAAGCAAGATTTAATTACATGAAGTTACCTTTTATATGTTTGAAATAGAAAGTAATACTCAGTGCAATAATGAAGTAAATAAGGCACATAGTGTGGTGTACAAGTGATGTGATTTGTATTGATTGCATAGGAGTTGATGAAAAGTGGTGGTTGTACCATCAATATGTGCTTTACTGGAGAGTAAAGAACACATGTGTGCATTAGAATAATTCATGGGAAAACAATTTGAATATGCCAAGTAAGTGTAGCATCCATGCAATGAGTATTGCTACAGGTACACAAAGCACAAGGCCCGATTGAAATATGAATGTCAGGTCCCATGTGATCAGGTCCTGAGAAATCAAAAGTACAGGTCCCACTAAATTGAGAACATTGTCATTACAAATATTGTGCAACGTGTGCATGTGATTTAAAGCATAGAAAATTAGGCCTGGGTAATCTCAAAGGTGGAGTTGTGCAACTCGACCTCTATACTACTAGACATGGTGGGTAAGTTGCTTCCTATTGGAACATCATCTTGTGTACTAGATCTTGAATTAATTGAACTGTGTACACCATATTCATCCATCATAGATAGGATGAAATCATCGTGTTCAAGTGGTTTCTTGTACAATTTGAGTATATCTCCATTAACCAGAAGGGAGAATTTGACCTCATCAATAGTTTTCAATTGAATTGCACCATTAGGGAAGACCTGCTTGATCTCACAAGGTCCTAGCCATCGTGACTGTAATTTTATTGGAAAATATTTATACCTAGAATCATACAGAAGTGCCCAATCACCTACAACAAATTATTTAGTCTTTATGTACTAGTCATGCCATTTAATTCTTTGTTTATGGATAACCTCTGTATGGTGCAATGCTTGCAATTTGATTTCATCCATGGTATTTAAATGTTGAAACCTTTCTTTCTGAGATTCTATTAAGTCTGTCCCTATGTCAATTGTTGTGCATAGGGTTTTGTATTCAAACTCAATGGGTAACACTGTTGCTTTGCCATAAACCAACTCATAATGGGTAAACCATGTAGTTGTCTTCCAGGTAGTTCTGTATGCCCAAACAACTTCTCACAATCTGGATACCCAATCTCTCCTATGAAGTACTATTTTTGTAAGTATGTTCTCAATCTCCCTATTGGTGACCTCAACTTGTCCATTTTCCTAAGGATGATATGGGGTAGATTTCTTATGCCTTATTTGATATTCTTTAACTAGCTGAGCTATGAGGTCTGATGTGAATTATGGCCCTTGATCAGTCACTATCTCCTTAGGAACACCATACCTAGTGAAGATTTCCTCATATAGGAATTTGGCAACATTGCCATCTTTGGAAAACTTCAATTCCTTGACTTCTACCCATTTGGTTATGAAATAAATACATACTAGTATATATTTTTTGTTATTTGAAGTGGGTGAGATAGGGCCAACAAAATCTAGCCCCCATTTGTCAAAAGGAGCTAATGCTAGTTTAGGTTGTAGTGGCATCTCATCACTTCTTGTAGATCTTCTCATTCTTTGGAATCTCTCACAACTTCTAGTATACTTAACAAAATCTTTGTGAAGAGTTGGCCAATAATATCTTGTTGTCAAGACTTTAAAAGTTGTCCTCTGGGCTGCAAAATTTCCACCACAAGGTTCATCATGGCAGGCTTTCAGTATGTCAAAAACTTCATCCTCCCTAATACATCTTCTCATAATGTTGTTTGGACCAGTGTAGAATAAGGATCCAAAAATCCAAGAATAGGGAAAGCATTTATGAACTAATTGTCTTTTCTCCCTAGGAGAGAAGTAAGTTGGAACCTGCCCTGTTACCAAGTAGTTAGCTATATCAGCATACCATGGATTATGAATAGTTAAACCAAATAAATGTTCATCAAGGAAAGTATCATCAACTACTCCTTCATTAGATGTTGTGGGCAGTCTAGACAGAAAATCAACAACCACATTAGCTTTTCCTAGTTTATCAACTATGGTTATATCAAATTCTTGCAGCAACAATAACCACCTTACAAGTCTTCCACCTACTACCAGCTTATTCATCAAGTATCTAATTGTTGTATGATGTGTGTGTATGAATACTTGATAACCAGAAATATAATGTCTAAACTTGTTAATGGCATAGACAACTGCAAGCATTTCTTTCTCTGTCATTGTATAGTTCAATTTCGCTACCTGCAAGTTTTTACTAATATAATATATGACATATTCTTTATTTCCCTATTTTTGTCCCAATATAGCTCCAATTGCAAAGTCTAATGCAGTGAACATGAAATGGCAATGTCCAATTTGGACCTCTTAAAACTGGTGCATTAGTCAAGGCTATCTTTAACTTGTCAAAGCATTGTTGATAGTCTGGAGTCCACTAAAATTCAATATCCTTTGTCAACAAATTAAACAAGGGTGCAACCATTTTACTGTAATATTCGATGAATCTTCTATACTAACTTGCATGTTCAAGAAATATTCTCACACCCTTTTGTTTTTGAGGAATAGGCAATGTAGATATGATCTGAATCTTCTTAGGGTCAACTTGTATCCCTACACTAGAAATGAAATGTCCCGAGAAAATGCCTTCTATCTGTTAGAACTGTAAAATTCTAAATTTTTTACAAGTTGTTCACATCCATGAGTTTCCAAATGAGTCCTTACCATAACCAAAAAATCCTCTCTTCACAACATTTTGCTCATATTTTTCCATGTGGTTCCTATAAAATCCATCAAGTCTCGAATATCTCACAGTAAAATTCTTATCGACATGAGTTGATGAGGGTCTCCCCGATCCATAGTGCTTTTTTTTGCTAATATACATTTGTTGTTGCCTATCGGCAAGACTTCTTTAATGTCACACCGATCGAAATTTACCTACAAGAACCTTTTGGCAGGACATTGTTCATTGTCTCGGCGACAGAAATAGAACACATTGGCAAGAGAGTCATCGTCAGAATGAAGTCATAGCGAACTCATCATGTCTTACCGACTAGCACACCGAAAGACTTATCGGCCAGAATAAATGGTATCAGAGTGAGGTCTTAGCGAATACATTGGGTCTTTCCGATAAGGCAAACAGGGATTCTATCAAAAGGTTATCGGAATGAAGTTACGTAGTCTTGCCGACCTGTATGTCTCGCCGAATGTGGTTTCATTAGTGAGAAAATTAATGTCTCAACGACCAAAAGAGTACTACAAGGTGTATCTCGGTAAGACACAATATGATCTATGGAACATCTCTCTGACTCTGAATTATCACAGTGACACATAAGGTGAAAGGGATGACTGTCGATGAGACATTGGACTTCGATATGACTGCATGTTGTCTCGGCAAGTGTTTGGTGAATGTTAATAGAAACCCGAATACAGTTGCTCACCGACATGTGATTACGAAGTCATGTGTCTTTTCAAATACTGGTGTATAATGTTCATTTCTGATCGTAAAAATAGGCCAGTAGATAGAATAAGTAGGTAGGATAGGAAAAGAATTTTGATAGAATAGAGACTACGATGTATGATTTCAAAATGGAGATATTAATGAGAATCAACTGATGTGGCAACATATTTATGGTGTCAATTGTCTGTTGCGCTTATTGAAAGTATTACTAAAGTTGTCTCCAAGATTGATGCTTTCTAGTTATTTAAATTGATGTAACAAGTTTATATTCAGTTTATCAATGCACATTTGTTGTATCTGTGTGGTTGATTGATCGGTTCTTTCAAGGAAAGATTAAATCCTTTTAATTGATCACAGTAATCAGGGAAATTCATCTGGATCATTAAGAAGAACTTGGTAGTCATAGTCTTGCATGTTTATACAACTTATAAACAAAAATATATGCCAAACAATTTGAATATTCTCTAGAAAGAAGTTGCTCATTTAGATTTCAGTTGACTCTGCATACCCAATAAGGCACTAGTCTCTGCATTTTTCACCATTTAGTTTCATTCATATTTTTTACATCTGTTAACTGAACATATTAGGTTTTAGTTTTAATATTGGTATACAATTTATACCAAATCAGGTTTCATTTGTCCACTCCCATCTTCCATTGTGGGAAAAACATTTCAAAGAGATAAGCATAAAGTCAAGTCTGCTTCACTCATATAGGTACACCCACCTAGGTCTAGCAGCACCTGAAGAGTAGAAGGTCTAAATCTTTTGACCTTGTCTGTTACCCTGAAACGTACCAAGAGATTGGCAACCTCTTGAGGCATTTCGCCTACGTTTTTGAGAGCTAACAAATTGGCGACTCGGCTGTGGATTATTTCAGAATATTCAGTTGAAGACCATCATATAGAGTCATTGAAGAAAAATTTGCAATTTGAGAAGTTTCAAAAAGAGTGATTCCTCTGGGGAAAATCAGAAATAATTGTAAAAAGAAACATTTTCCAACTTTTGGAAAAGTAGGTAGCGACTCTAGTAAAAACCTGATGAAGAATGGATAGACAATTTGTGTATGGAACAAAAGAATATTTTGAAAGGCAGTAGTTGATAAGAGGAATTGAAGAATTGAAAAAGAAAAAGTTGCAATTGGACTAGCAATTGTTAGAATTATGCAATAAGAATGAATACACAAATGCAGGCAGGCATTGGACCCCTCAAGCGCCTGATAATACAATTGG
Source organism: Sequoia sempervirens (assembly GCA_007258455.2). Lineage (NCBI taxonomy): Eukaryota > Viridiplantae > Streptophyta > Pinopsida > Cupressales > Cupressaceae > Sequoia > Sequoia sempervirens. The sequence continues at coordinate 174,635 of VDFB02150137.1, read as the reverse complement.
AAATTTTCACAATGGAGGCAATGCATATCATGCACAACAGAATAGATATTCACCACAGACACCTCATGGTCAGCATTACATGCCACATCACCATGCACAATACAATAATCCGATGTACCAGTTTTAGCATCCGCATAACCCTTCCCCCCATCAATACATGACAATGATCAGACAATTCGACCTAACAGGGTTTCAATTGTACCCTTACCCTATGGATGGCAGTTGGAGAAGTCTTGTTCCAAAGTTTACAGGGAGTAGTGCAATTACTGCTTAAGATCATTTGGGGAATTTCAATGCTTTCATCCAAGATTTGGATATACCTTATGAGGATTTACATATGAGGCTACTCATTATGTCACTCATTCATGAAGCTAGGGATTGGTTTAATAACCTACCGATAGCTTCTATTGATTCTCTCCAAGGATTTCAGGATCAATTTCTTGAGAAATATGGAAATCTGTCTGCACCAAATTGGGCTTCCCATGAGTTATTAGAGATTCAAAATAATCAGAACTTGCAGCAATATGTATGCTGGAATCAACAATTTGAAGAAGAAGAAGATGAATATGTACATACTCAAAGTGAAGATTCCATCACAGGATCAGAATGTGGAATTTACCCCTTTGATGCATTTCTTAAAATAAGGAGACATGAAGGAGAAGATAAAATTTCTCTATACAATAGGATGATAAATATCTGTATGCAACTACCTCCTAATTGTAAGCCTACAAGACCCATTTTTGTTGCACAGTTCATAAAAGTTTGGAAACCTGAATCAGCCTATTGGTCAGAATTATCAATACAGCATGCCTGTGATCGAGTGAATAAATTCATTGATGCCATGGAGAGGATAAGGTATGAGAGCACTATCAATGTTGAGTCCAATAGTTGTATTTCTAATGAGTATAGAGAAATTGATCAAACAATGCATCCAATAGAAGATGAGACATGTGCAAGTCAATATGATTCTCATAATAGCCTGGAAGATGAAGATACAAGAGATTTGTCTTGCATAACAAATTGTAATAGGGAAAGCAATGTATGTTATGAGGGATCCAGTGAATATTCAAATTGTGAAGATGAAACTATGGATTCTGATTTACAGCAAGGTGATTCTTGCAGTTATTGTGGTAATCAAGAGGAAGAAGCAATGGAAAATGTGGATCCATTTGATAGTGAACAAATAAACCCTTTAGCTGCAGCTCATAACCATGAGAACATGATTGATGAACAAGAAGATTGCACACTTGAAAATAGTTTTATTTTTTCTTCAAAACTATTGTGTGATCAAATAATAGAAGAATCTCAAATGACATCTGGCCAACATGTGCTACAAAATGATTTCTTTTTTAATCCACTCCATGATGAGGATGGAACGTGCTCAAATGAAGAGGAAAGTACATCGACATGTGAAGAGAATAACTACAATGATCTTGAAAATTTCCATGTTGATGAAAATGAAATGGAAGGGGATTGTGTATCATGTCACAGTGAGGAAGAGTTTGAGGGAAATCATGCAAATCTTGATTTACAGCAAGGAGATATTTCCAGCTCTTGTGGAGATCAAGAAGAGGGAGAAATAATAGAATATATGGAAGAAGAAACGTGTTCACTCAGCAGTGAACAAATTTCAGATTTGCTAACTCTTGAATACCAGAGATGTGCACACAAGGATGATTCTAAAGTTTTGTGTCCAGCTTACATTTGTTTTGACAGTGAAAGTTCTTTGTGCAATGATTCATATGACTCCCAATGCATTTCTCAAAATGATGGAGAAACCTTTGAAGTTGATCAAAAATCTGTGTCCATTCAAGAAGAGGTATGTGATTTTGAAATTTCTAACTCATGTGGAGAAGACATTTATTTGCATACCAAGGATGATAGAAGTCTAGCATTGGTTGGTTCATATATGCATGATATTGAAGATATGAGTCATAATCCAGTGTCATTTCCAAATGGTGATATGGAAGAGGTGCAAAAGGTTTCAGATTTGTTTGTCTCAAACAGTGTTGATATGACAAAAAAAAATTATTCTTAAGAGAAGCATTTTGATGGTGAATTTTTAGTACAGTTGGGAGAGTGTTTTATAATACATAATAGTGAGAAAGATAATGAGAAATATTGAATTGAATATGCATGTACTTTGTATGTTGAAGATAATAGAGATTTGTCCCATGATGGAGAATTTGAACTGCAGAACGGTGAAGGGAATTTGGGCCAAGCTAAGCATGATGATTCTCTAAAAACTTTCAATAACAGTGACTGGGAAGATTGCATGAATATCTTCAAGAAGAATCTGATGAACTCAAAGAGAATTTGGGTGTTTGACAGAGGAAAGTATGGGCCTTTCCTTTGGATGGCCTTGAGCCATCATTTATGGTTTGAATTTTAGACCGTAACAGCTCAAAACAAATGAAGTTAAAACACAGAGGATTAAGAGTTGCTAGTGCATGGACAACTCTTGATAATCCTCTTAAAATCCTTTTCCATGCATAGTAGTTTAGGGTTTTGTTCATCTCCATTTCAAATTCATTTCCATTTCCATTTTTCTCACTGATTCATCATCTTGAGTCTGGTCTGCGCACCTAGAAATCTGGATCCTTGCAATGATCTCACAATCATTCATCCCCAAACAGAGCCACTATTAGAACTGTAAAATTCTGAAAATTTTACAAGTTGTTCACATCCATGAGTTTCCAAATGAGTCCTTACCATAAGCACAAAATCCTCTCTTCACAACATTTTGCTCATATTTTTCCATGTGGTTCCTGTAAAATCCATCAAGTCTCGAATATCTCACAGTAAAATTCTTATCGGCATGAGTTGATGAGGGTCTCCCCGATCCATAGTGCTTTTTTTTGCTAATATACGTCTATTGTTGCCTATTGGAAAGACTTCTTTAATGTCACACCGATCGAAATTTACCTATAGGCACCTTTCGATAGGACATTGTTCATTGTCTCGGCGACAGAAATAGAACACATTGGCAAGAGAGTCATCATCGGAATGAAGTCATAGCAAACTCATCATGTCTTACCGACTAGCGCACATAAAGACTTATCGGCTAGAATAAATGGTATCGGAGTGAGGTCTTAGCGAATACATTGGGTCTTGCTGATAAGGAAAATAGGGATTCTACCAAAAGGTTATCAGAATGAAGTTACGTAGTCTTGCTGACCCGTATGTCTCGCCAAATGTGGTTTTATCAGTGAGAAAATTAATGTCTCAACGACTAGAAGAGTACTACAAGGTGTATCTCGGTAAGACACAATATGATCTATGGAACATCTCCTTGACTCTGAATTGTCACAACGACACACAAGGTGAAAGGGATGATTGTCGATGAGACATTGGACTTTGATATGACTGCATGTTCTCTCGGCGAGTGTTTGGTGAATGTTAATAGAAACTTGAATACAGTTGGTCGCCGACATGTGATTACAAAGCAATGTGTCTTTTCAAATACTGGTGTATAAATTTTCATTTTCGATCATAAAAATAGGACAGTAGATAGAATAAGTAGGTAGGATAGGAAAATAATTTTGACAGAAAAAAGACTACGATGTATGATTTCAAAATGGAGTTATTAATGAGAATCAACTAATGTGGCAACATATTTCTGGTGTCAATTGTCTGTTGTGCTTATTGAAAGTATTACTAAAGTTGTCTCCAAGATTGATGCTTTCTAGTTATTTAAATTGATGTAACAAGTTTATATTCAATTTATCAATGCACATTTGTTGTATCTGTGTGGTTGATTGATCGGTTCTTTCAAGGAAAGATTAAATCCTTTTAATTGATCACAGTAATCAGGGAAATTCATCTGGATCATTAAGAAGAACTTGGTAGTCATAGTCTTGCATGTTTATACAACTTATAAACAAAAATATATGCCAAACAATTTGAATATTCTCTAGAAAGAAGTTGCTCATTTAGATTTCATTTGACTCTGCATACCCAATAAGGCACTAGTCTCTGCATTTTTCACCATTTAGTTTCATTCATATTTTTTACATCTGTTAACTGAACATATTAGGTTTTAGTTTTAATATTGGTATACAATTTATACCAAATCAGGTTTCATTTGTCCACTCCCATCTACCATTGTGGGAAAAACATTTCAAAGAGATAAGCATAAAGTCAAGTCTGCTTCACTCAGATAGGTACACCCGCCTAGGTCTAGCAGCACCTGAAGAGTAGAAGGTCTAAATCTTTTGACCTTGTCTGTTACCCTGAAACATACCAAGAGATTGGCAACCTCTTGAGGCATTTCGCCTGCATTTTTGAGAGCTAACACTATCATTACCATAAAATATTTCTCATTGCTTAATGATAAATTGTTTTCAGTGCATCTCTACAATATTTTTTGTAGAATATCAAAAAATATACTAAGCACTACTCTTTGAAATGTGGCTGGAGCATTGCACACACCAAAAGGTAAAACAAAATATGCATAGGTACCCCAGGGACAGGTAAATGTGGTTTTATCTTGATCTTCAAGTGCAATCTTTATTTGGTTTTAACCACCGAAACCATCAAGAAAGGAAAAATATTTCTTCCCTGCCAAAGAATCTAAAACTTGGTCAATGAATGGCAATGGAAAATGGTCTTTCCTAGTGGTAGTATTGAGTTCCCTGTAGTCAACATAGACTCTCCATTTACCACCCTTTTTAGGTACTATGACTAATGGTGAAACCCATTCATTGTCTGAGATAGGATATATGAATCTTGCATTCAAAAGCTTCTGTAGTTTAGCTTTTACAATTTCTCTAAGGGTTGGATTCATATGCCTTTGTGGCTACCTTATGGGTCTGTAGCCATCATTGATGTAAATCTTGTGCATTCATAAGGCAGGATCAATGCCTTTCATATCACTATAATCCCATGCAAAAGTTGTTGCATGTGCCTGTAGCACAGTATGCAAGGATTTATGTTGTTCATTAGTCAATGCGCTATTAACGTTCAACATCTTTCCAAGATTGACCTCTAATTGCATAGACATGCATTGTATAGAGGGTAGATATGGGTATGATCGGAAAGCATTTATGGGGTAACAAAGTATGGATTATCTAGGATACTTCTTGTAAGGAACTAGTACGTATTATGCCTTCCAAAGGATGTTGCAAACAGGATAAACAAGTCTATTACTGTGGGTGCCTACCACAGTCATTTTGTATGATATGAGCTATCACTTTATCCTCATCTTGAATATCTAGCAGAGGACTACACTTAATGGTCATTAAGGTTTGTAATGAATAGTTATCCTCATCATCTAGGTTTGGCCAAATGGTCTGTTCAAGGTCTTGATGTGGCTGAGTTGGTGGATAAAGTACTAGATTCTTGGTTACAGTTCTGTTGGATATGATTATTTTTCTTGATCTATAGCCTATGAAGGCATTGGTTGTGGCTAACCAAGGTCGATCTAAGATCAATGGATAACCTTTAAGATTAACTTTGGGTTGAATAACTATAAAGTCAACAGGATAATCCCAAGAATCTAATGCAATGACTAGGTCCTCAATAACTCCTTTAGGCATAACTGTAGACCTATCAACTAATTGTAAGACTGTCCAATTAGGCCTAAGGTTGGCTAATTGTACTAGCTTCATGGTTTCCTTGGTTGTCACATTAATTGTAACACCCAGGTCTATCAAAGTATTTTTAATAAGAGTTCCATTTATTTTATGTCCACTACTGGACTGCCAGGATCTGTATATTTGGGAACAATTATATTTCCCAACATTATATTAGTAAGATTACCCAAAACATGAACTTTTTGTGGGTCCTTTCTCTTCCTTCCTGGCTTCTTAAGTAAAATATCCCTAACAGTCTTAGTATAGATGGGAATATCTTTGATAGCTTGGATTAAAGGGATTTTAATGTTGACATCCTTCAATTGGCCTAAAAGGTCTTTTTCAACCTGTGTATGTTGTCGTTGGATAGCCAAAAGTTTAGGGAATGGAGGCTTTGGATGTGATGTGGGTTGGAGTCCTTGATTGGACTAGCATTCCAAAGGTGGGTTATCTGAGGCTTCCTTTGTAGGTTCTTCATTGTCTAATTCTATAATTATGGGAGATGAAGGTCTTCCAAGTTGCTTCCCTGATATGAGATGAAGGTCACTCACCTCTACCCCATATGTGGGGTATTGGATAGCTTTGTTAGCATAATCTTGTTGAACAGGCTTAGTTTTAGGGTTAGGTGCAGGTTGGGTAGGTATTTGAGATGGTTTAGGTGGCTGAGATTGAGGATTTGATGGAGGCATTAGATCTTGTTGCTGAGCTGGCAGATGAGGTAGCATAGGCTACTGGTAATTCATATTTTTTTTCCATTATTGGACTTTTTTCCACTAAGGCTACCATTGATTCTTCTGGGTTAGCCTTTGTGGATTGTAGTTGGAACCCTGAAATTTTTGCTATGGCCATGGATTTGGCTGTTAGTTCCAATTTGACTGGGCTTGTGCCCATGGTTGAGAATTCTACCATTGGTTTTGATTTGATTGCCAAAGCTAGGTATTCCAAGCAGAAAATTTTTGATTTCTTATAGGAAAAGATGGATTAAAAGTAAGGGGGTATGGTGGCATACATTGTCTCTGCTACCAAGGCCTCCTTTGTGCTATGTAGAAAATTTTTCCATCATCACCTTCCATTGCTTGGAAGTTTGGTTTCTCAATCCTTTCCTCTTGGATACTAGCCACTCGCTTTCACTCACAATTGGCTTTCTTTTTCCTACAATTAGGACAATACTCAGTGAGCGTGGTTTCTACTTCCTCCTACTTCTCTTTGATGTGGAGGGTGATCAACTATGTTGCTAGATGACTGATTATATCTTGTTTCATGTTGGACAATAAATTATTGATTTTAACTTTAGAAACCCCATTAGAGGACTTACTTGTGATGGATGACCTCTCCCCTCTTGGCTTCCTGGAAAGAGACTTGGAATAATTTCTACAAACTTTATAGATATCTTCAAATGGTCTTGTAGAAATGTCTCCTCCCCCAATAAGGTTGAGGGAATCCATGCTTTCTTCATTAACCCCCTTAAAAATACTAATTTAAGGGATTCCTTTGATCATTTATGTTGGGGGTTCTTCTTCAAACCAAATCAAAATATTTCCACATAGTCCTCTAGTGGATCATCCTCTTTTTGAGACATTGAGAAAATGTCATCCTTTCTTCGGTCTAATCCTCTACAATAGTCCTTGTATTTTTCCAAGAACTTTGTCTCCATGGTGTCCCAATCTAGAACATCCTTGCCAAGTCCCATAAACCATCTAAGGGAAGAATCCTTAAGAGTGGCTGGGAAGAGGTTGAGTCGGTGGGCATCAAAAGTGTAATCATAACTTTTGCACAAGACATCAAACTCAAAGAGGAAGGTATCTGGGTCCTCTGTTACCAAGCCATAAAATACTGGTAATGCTGATGGTGGAATATTTTTCAGCATAGTAGCTCTAGCTTGATCAGTAATGGGGATCTCAAAATTACCCCATTCTAGTGGATTAGGATCTACCATTATTCGAAAGGTCCCTTCAGTGGCTGTGGAAGATGATGATGATGATGCTGAAGATTGAAAGGTAGTATTTAATCTTTCAACAATCTTCGTAGTATACTTAGCAAAATCACCAGTATCTTCTCTATCTTGGATGTTTGAAGGGATGAATCTCCCTTGGATATATCTCTACCTCTGCATATGGGAGGTTTGTCTTTGTATGGAAATGACCCTGGATAATATTAGTATAACTCTAGGTTTTTGAAGATGAAATCTATCAGTCCTAATGCACAACAAAAAAATTTAACTATGAAAGTGTTAACTATAAATTCTTGTAAGAACATGCCTATGAAGATAGTACCATCCCCGACAATGGTGCCAAAAATGTAGAGGCATACTAATGTGTTATGGACTTGGTAAATTTACATAATTTAGGGGTGTTTGAAGTTGAACAGTCCTCTTAACATTGCAAGCCTACATTAAATTATTGACCAAGGTGCGCAAACTTATGATGGTACTCCACTATATGTGTCTTCATGAGCTTGTGCTAACCTAAATTACTCTACCCAAACCTTTTCAAACTATTCTACCTTGCTGGAATTAATAGAATTGTAAAAAATGTGAAACTAGTTACAAAACCTTGTGGCTACGGGTACCTACAACATAAGTTGTAGGTGACTACTAAAAAATTGTGAATGCAAAAACAATCTGAAACTATTTAAAAGGATAAAACTACCAATCCTATTCTCCGGAGAACTATGATCTAACTATGTTCATGAACATTCACAACTTAACTAACCATAAACCATTTACTTGTGATGTACGTGTAAGATAAAGAAAAAAAATTAATGAAAGCACATAAATAAGTGAAAGATAAATGAAGTGATGAACAATACCTGAGTGGCCAATTTAGAAGACTGCCTCACTTAACTAAAAACTAGATCTAATTCAGATTCTCATACATTCATGAATCATACAACACCATTCATTACAGAACACCAGATCTCAGATAGAATCCCTCTTTAGATTTTATTTCATAACTTCATTGTATTAACATATCTTTGGATAACTGAAAAAATGGAAAACTACTAACTATTGAAAATTTGTAACAAAATCAACTAACTAATCTATGAGCTCATCACCCGACTTTATACAAAATGGGGAGAGTCTTATTCGAACTTCCAACTAACTAACTAACAACAATCATAAATCTCACTCCTAGATACGAGGAGGTGGAATAATGATTTGACTTATTCATCTAACTGGAAAACTAACTAGAAAAAGAGACCTATTCAGATAAGGATAGGTTGTGTGTGAAACACATGGATAACTATCCAACATTCAAGAACAAATATCTTCCAATATTTATTTCTTCTATAATGACCATGTTCAACTCCATAGTTCCCTTCACTTTGATCAACTCAAACTCATTAATCCCCTATTCTGCTACTTGGTACTTAATACAAATACTCCTCCCTTGCCACTGCGTGCTAAGCTACAAAAGAGATTAATCCATCCAACACACATATGCAACTAACTATCATAATTAAATCACAACATCCATTCACATACATATATATTCATATTTAATCCATGCAATTATACGAATGATTTCACCATATTTCATTTCCACAAAATGGGTTCAAGGTGGCAAGGTATGCATAATAGGATAACATACTATGGGGATATTGTCAGAGAGATACTTCAAAAACATATGTAAAGTGTCTTAAAAGTATACAAAAAGCAATAAAAAGATATTAATAACTAGACTCATTAGAGTGGTTGAAAGGAAGAATATGATTGTTTAGGAAGCAACAAGAACTATGATTAAGGAAGAAAACCTACCAAAAGTCTACTAGAGAGAAGCATTTCATACTGTAGTGTACATACTTAACATAGTACAAGAAAGAGAAAACTATTTTTTATCCCCTAGGTCTCCTTAGCAAAATGGAGTGGTTGAAATGAAGAATAGTATTATTCAGGAAGCAACAAGAACCATGATGAAAGAAGCAAACCTATCAGAAGTCTATAGAGATAAGCAATTCATACTATAGCCTACATATTTAATAGAGTACAAGCAAGAGAAAATAGTTGAAAGACTCCCTATGAGTTATGGTGTGGAAAGACTCCTACTGTCAAATATTTTAGAGTATTTGGAAGAAAATTCTATATCAAGAGAGATAAAGAGAACTTAGGAAATTTTGATGCAAGATCTGATGTAGGAATCTTCCTTAGATATTCTACAAAAAGAAAAGCTTACTAGTGCTACAACAAGAGGATTAGAAGAATTGTTGAAAGTTCAAGTGTCAAGGTGTATGAAGATCTACATAAAAGTTCAGTGACGATAGATGGATATGAATCAAATGAGTCTTCTTGCAGAGAAGAAGAAAATAATAAAGGTCAGCAAAATGAAGTACATATTGAAGAGGAAGAAGCTCCAAAAAGGATCCCTAAGACTCCTAAGTATGTGTAAAATAATCATTCTAAAGATCAGATTATTGGTGATAAAAGAAAAGGTGTGTTGACGAGGAGAAAGGTTGCTATGACAGAAGAACAAGTAAGCTTATGTTTACTTTCCAAAGCTGAACCTAAAATGGTGATTGAAGCATGCAAAGATTAGTATTAGATTGAGGCTATGGAAGAACTAATGCAAATGAATCATACTTGGGAACTTCTCCCAAGACCAACAACCAAGAATGAGATTAGAAGTGGGTGCTCTAGAATAAGTTGAATGAGAATGGAAAAGTTGTCAAGAATAAAGCAAGGCTTGTGTGTAAAGGTTATTCACAAGTGGAAGGAATAGATTTTAAGGAGACATTTTCTCTAGTGTCAAGGATGGAAGCTATTAGTGTTGAATGAGCAAGACAATTGAGAGGGAGGGTAAATCAGTTGTATCTAATCAAAACATCAAAAACCCTCAATAGTAATTAGATCCACAAGCATTCATCAAAACCTTAATTTGTTATAAATCTTAAACATGAAATGCAAATAACATAAATTTAAATAACAACACCATGCATAAGAGAACACTAGATTTACGTGGAAAACCCAATGAGGGAAAAACCACAGTGAGGATTAGCTCACAATATAAGTAATTGCAAAACTAGTACAAAGGTCTCACTGCCAGAATAAGACTTGTTGTCCAAAAAGGCTCACAGCCAAGGCGCATTGCCTAGAAGATACAAAAAGGCTCACAACCAAGGCGCACTACTCAAACTTGCATCACTTGCATTACACACAACTTTTCTCGCATATGTCTTGTCTCTATCTTGCATCTTCACCTTTCCTTCAACAACTTGATTCATACTTATACCGTCTTCAACTGTGAAACCCTTCCAAGGTTGGCTAAACACACTTTACACTTGCATTTATTCAAACTAGGCTGGCACCTAAACATTCCCACAGTGGATAAAAATGAAGCAGACCTAAAAACCTCCTTAGTTAGGACCCAAGTATGTCCTAATACACCTCAACACATTTCCACAAGCTTTGTATATAGTGTTAACACCAAGTTATTCGTTACCTATGCAAACACAATAAAACATTAAGTACACACTTCGTCAAACTAATCTAAAACTTTTGGACAACAAACTTCACTTGAACATGATCTAGAATAACCCACGAACACTTTGAAATTGAACCAAAACCTCTGCAAAAAATTTCACCTAAAAAATATAATCATTTTGTACATTTAAATAACTCTACCAGACACAAATTATTGTGTAACTATAAAAAATCATTTTCCACAATATCAAAATTCAAATCCTCTTGACATAAGCAAGAGAACAATACCAACAACTATCCTTCAGAACCACAAGTCCTAAAACAAAGATAACGACAAATGTAGAGCAAATACATTTCTCCTAGACCACATCAAATAATGTTGAATTACTTAGTTCACACACTGTACAACAATACCAAAACCCCAACTCTGAATATGGAAACTACTAACAACCATGAACATTACATCATAACTGCACAAAAAATAGCATCAACACAAAAGAAATTTGGAGCACAACTCGGAGCACATATTGAACACTTGCACAACACTATTTTCTCTATTTATCAACTTTTCTCAAAAGCACTTGGAAACCAAGTACCAGAGATAGCATTTCAGCATATTACATCATCCCAACACATCTTAGACATTGCAACATAAAGATAGCTCCATGTACTTACAACAATTCCTCAATATCTCAATTATTTATGCACATCCTGCATTAACCTTTCTTTTTCACAATTTTATCAATATCCTGAACATCTTCATTTGAAAACAACCTTCCTCACACATAGTTGACATCAATGACAACACCAGTTTGTTGACATCAATGAGAACACCTTCATACTTGTAAAAATATCCCCCTTTGTCATTGATGGCATTACATGATGTGAAAACGCATCAAATACAACATCACCTTTGAACATGATTGACTTTCACTTTTCTCTCCCACTTTTTACTTTCTCTTTTTCACATGCTTCACTCTTCCCCTGAATAGATAGTTTTTTTTTTTACATGATTTTCTTTCCCCCTTTGAAATCAATGGAAAAGGATAAAAATGTTTTATATTGTTCTACCCCTCTAACACTAAACCAAGATACTTGCTACTGCTCTAAAAATAAACTTTCCTACTCTGAATACTCCCCCTTAGGAGTACACTCAACCAAATCAACAAGTCTATACAATGACAACACATGACACTACCTACTCCTCCTGAGAGGTAGCCACCAAACATTAGTCCAAAAAAGAAATGGATCCATAGATCCACTAGACTAATGCATCTTCAAATGCATCTAGTTCAATAAAGGAGGAGAAATAACCCCCAACTTCTCCCAAAGATACTCAAAAGTATCTATTGGAGGAGCCTTAGTGAATATGTCAGTAATCTAATCCTTTGTAGGTACATATTCAAGCTTTACCTCATTATCCATAACCTTCTCTCTCAGAAAGTGATACCTAATCGATATATGCTTTGTCCTTGAGTGCATTATAGGATTCTTTGAAATTTTAATTGCACTTGTATTATCACAAAAGATAGAAATAGGCTCAACATACATCACTTGTATATCCTTCAAAGTCTATCCCATCCACAACACTTGTGTGTAGTAAGATGTTGTTGCAATGTACACAACCTCTACAATGGATAAGGAAATTGAATCTTGCTCCTTACTCAACCATGCCACCAATCTGCATCCAAGAAAGAATGCACCACCACTTGTACTTTTCCTATCATCAACATAACCAACCCAATCTGCATCTATGTATGCACCTAAAGTGAAATCAATATCCTTAGGATACCATAAGCCATAATCTAGAGTTCCTTTTAAGTATCTGAATATCCTCTTCACAACTACAATATGTGTTTCTTTAGGTTCTTGAAATCTAGCCACAATACAAACTGCATGCATGATATCGGGTCTAGTAGCAATTAGATATAGCAATCCACCAATCATAAATTTGTACTTACTCTGATTAGCCTTAGGTGAATCATCATCCTTACTCAATTTGCAACTAGTCATCATAGGGGTACATACCTTGTTTGGGATCATCCATTCTAAATTTCTTCAACATTTCTTTAACATACTCTGACTATGAAATGAAAATTTCTTTATCTGTTTGATTGATTTGTAGCCCAAGGAAGAAATTCATCTCCCCAAACATTGACATTTCAAACTCCTCCTGCAACTCTTCTACAAACTTCTTGCACATAGTTTCATTGCCTCCAAAGATAATGTCATCCATATACACAACCACTATCATAATTTTTTCTTCCTTAATCTTGAAGTAGAGATTACTTTTTGTTGCGCCTTTGGTGAATCCTTGTTGTATCAAATATCTATTCAATCTTACAACCAAGCTCTGGGATCTTGCTTCAATCCATACAATGCCTTCTTCAATTTACATACCATTTCTAGTTGTTCTAATAACTGAAATCCCTCTAATTGTTCCATGTAAACTTCTTTTAGCTCACCATTCATAAAAGTAGACTTCACATCCATTTGATAAAATTTAAAGTCTTTATGTGCTGCAAATGCCAAAAACATCGTTATTGCTTCCATCCTAGCCATCAGAGCAAATGTTTCCTCAAAGTCTATACCTTCCACTTGTGAGTAACCCTTACACACAAGTCTTTCCTTGTTTTTTACCACTTCTCCATTTTCATTCAGTTTATTTTTGAAAACCCATTTAGTTCCAATTATATTCTTGTTTGTCGGTCTAAGAACCAATTCCCAAGTTTGGTTCTTCTCAATCTACGTAAGTTCTTCTTCCATTGCATTTATCCAATGTTCATCTTTACATGCCTCATTCACTATTTTAGGCTCAACTTTAGAAAGTAAACATAGATTTACCTCAACTTAAGCAACTCTTCTTCTTGTCAATACTCCTTTGTTCTTGTCTCCAATGATCTATTCTTTAGAATGATTTATTTGCACATACTTAGGGTTCTTAGGGGTCTTTTCTAGAGCTTCTTCCTCTTCATTTTGTACTTTTGTTTCTTCAACATTTTCTTCTATTTCATAAGAAGATTCATCTAACACATATTCATCAACAACAATTGAACTTTGTAAGTCTTCATCAACCTTCACATTTGCACTTTCAACAATCTTTCTTAGCCTCTTGTTGTAACATCTGTAAGTTTTGATTTTGGTAGAATATCCAAGATACCTTCATCAAACCTTGCATCAAACTTTCCTAAGTTTTCTTCATCTCTTTGATATAGTGTTTACTTCCAAATACTCTAAAGTACTTGATAGTAGGAATCCTTTTATACCATAACTCATATGGAGTCTTTGTGTTGTTAGCTTTGGCTTAAATTTTGGTATGAATGTAAACAACAGTATGAATTGCTTCTCTCTAGTAGACTTCTGGTAGATTTACTTCTTTCATCATAGTCCTCGCAACTTCTTGAACAATCCTATTTTTCCTTTCAACAACTTCGTTCTACTGGGGAGTTCTATGGGAAAACAAATATCTCTTTATTCCATGAACTTCGCAAAATATATTAAACTCATTGTAGGTGAATTATCCACCTCTGTCAAACCTTAGACATTTTATTTTCAAATCCATTTCATTCTCAACCATTGCTCTAAATGATTTAAATCTATCTAGTGAATCAGATTTCTTTCTAAGAAAAGTAACCCATGTCATTCTAGAGTAATCATCAATTAAAATCATGAAATACCTGTCACTTTGCAGACTTCTCACCCATGTAGGACCACAAATATTTGTACGTACTTTGTTTCCCAAATTGAAAATCCTCGCAAACAACATTGATAGGTTTTGTGATTCTAGGTAGGTCTCTTACAACATGAACTAAATCGATTTTGACTAAATTATCAAAATTCATGTGACACATCCTCTCATTCCATAACCAACTATCATTAATTTGAGTCATAAAGCATTGACCATCAACACCCTTAATCTGGTAGATATTTCCATTTGTTCTCTTACCAGCAGCAATCACAGTTTCAGACCCTTTTCTGATGTCACAACTCTCATCCTTAAAGACAAGATTATATCCTTTACTACAAATTTTTCCAACACTCAAAAGATTGTGTCTTAATCATTTAACATAGTAAACATCTTCAATATTCAGCTTGCCATCAAAATTGATGAAACATTTTCTAGCAATTTTAGCTCTAGAATCATCTCCAAATTTAACTAATCCTCCATCATAAATTTCAAGTTTAACAAACTTACTTTTCTCTTTGATCATATGATTTGAGCAGCCACTTTCAACAACCCAATAATTTTTGTCATGTTTAGCATGAAAAGCAAAAACCAGAGTACCTTCAACCTTATCCTTCTTTACCAAAACATTTTCCTTCACACAACTTTCAGAGTTAGAAAAAGTAGATTCATGTGTCAAAACCAAGAACAAGCATTCATCATCATCTCCATAATCAGATTCATCATCAGAAATGCCAACATATTCTCTGACATAATAACTTTTCTTAATCAACTTTCCTTTGTTCACAGCTTTTTTTGGACATCTTGAACCATAGTGACCAATATTTCCACAGCTAAAACATTTGAAAGGTAATTTACCTTTGTACTTATTGGTGCCCTTTTACATTCTTCTTACAAAATTAGCTTCCACATCATCAAGGTCTTCTTTTACTAAATCTTCAACTTTTTCTGATGTACCAACCTTAAAAGCAATCTCAACTGTTGTACCCTTTTTCAACCCTTGTTTTCCCATTTCAAATGAAGTTAGTGTACCAATCATCTGATCTCTAGAATAGTTATCAAGATCTACAATTTCCTCAATAGGAGAAACCTTTTTCACTATAACAATTAGGAAGAGATCTAAGAACTTTCTTTACCACTTTAGATTCCTTGACTTGTGCACAAGACCTCTCATTGCGCTTACCAACTCATCAACTTTTTGCATGTAGATTATGATTGATTCATCTTCAAACATTCGCAAGGCCTCAAATTTTTCCTTCAAGATCTGCATATTTGCTTGTTTAACCTTGTCATCTCCTTCATAAATTCTTCCTAGCTTGTCCCAAACTTCTTTAGAAGATTTCAAGCTCATAACTTTTACTAATTCAGTTTTTGAAAGACTATTCACAATAATATATATTGCCTTAGCATTTATCTCATCTGCCTTGATCTCTACACTTGTACTTGGACCATGTTGACGAGGAGCATATGCATTCTTGTATGCCTTTTCAATTTCAAATCCATGTGATGCAAGATATCCTTCCATCTTTGATTTCTAGAATGCATAATTTGTACCATCAAATTTAGGGAATTCTAGAGGAATCTTGCTCACCATCCCATATCTACCTCAAGTGGTTAAGCTCTTCTCCAAGGAACCTCGCTTTGATATCAATTGTTGAATGAGGAAGATAATTGAGAGGGGGGGTAAATCAGTAGTATCTAATCAAAACATCAAAAACCCTCAACAGTAATCAGATCCACAAACATTCATCAAACCCTTAATTTGTTATAAAGCTTAAACATGAAATGTAGATAACAAAAACCAAAATAACAACACCATGCACAAGAGAACACTAGATTTATGTTGAAAAAATAATGACGAAAAAACCATGGTGAGGATTAGCTCACAATATAAGTAATTGCAAAATGGATATAAAGGGCTCACTGCGAGAATATGAAACACTGTCCAAATACGCTCACAACCAAGGCACACTACCTAAAAGATACAAAGAAGATAGAAGAGAAGTGTTACATAGAGAAGACTATCTCAATGCAACAAATATTCCACCACAATTGCTCACACACTCTTGTATTCTTGGTTGAAGGATTGAGAACACCTTCAACTCACTGTCTCAAGAAGTTCCACACTTGAAATTTGCATTGCTCTACTCAAATTCACATCACTTGCATTACACACAACTTATCTCGCATCTTCACCTCTCCTTCAACAAGTTGATTCATACTGATATCGTATTCAACCTTGAAACCCTTCCAAGGTCGGATAAACACACTTTACACTTGAAAATTCAAATTAGGTTGGCCCCTAAACATTCCCACGGTGGGTAGGAATGAAGGCAACCTTAAAACCTCCTTAGTTAGGACCCAAGTATGTCCTAATATGCCTCAACATGCTTCCATAATATGTGTATGTAGTGTTAACACCAAGTCATCCATTACCCATGGAAACACAATAAAACATTAAGTACATGCTTCCTCAAATTAATCTAAAACTTCTGGACAACAAGCTTCACTTGAACATGATTGGAAATAACCCACAATCACTTTGAAATCCAACCAAAACCTCTACAAAAAATTTCACCTAAAGAATATAATCTTTCTTGACATTTAAGCAACTCTGCCAAACTCAGATTATTATGTAACTATAAAAATCATTTTCCACAACATCAAACTTCAAATCCTCTTGACACAAGCAAGAGAACAACACCAAAAACTCTCCTTCAAAACCACAAATCATGAAACAAAGATGCAGAGAAATGTGGCGCAAATATATTTCTCCTAGACCACATCAAATGATGCTAAATTACTCAGTTCACACACTGGTGAACACATATCGTACTTTGCAACAATCCAGAAACCTAAACTCTAAATATGGAAACTACTAAAAACTATGAACATTACATCAGAACCACACAAGCATAGCATCAACACAGAAGAAATCTGGATGACAACTTAGAGCACATACTAAACACTTGCACAACACTATTTTCTCTATTTATCAAATTTTCTCAAAAACACTTGGAAACCAAGTACCAAAGACACCATTTTAGCATATTACATTATCTCAACACATCTTAGACATTGCAACATAAATATAGCTCCATGTCTCACAAAAATTCCTCAATGTCTTAACTATACATGTACATCTTGCATCAACCTTTCTTTTTCACAATTTTCTCAATATGCTCAACATCTTCATCTAAAGACAACCTTCCTCACACATAGTTGACATCAATGACAACACCTATTTGTTAATATCAATGAAAATACCTTCATACTTGCAACAATTAGGATGTTATTGGATTTTGCAACACATAATCATTTCAAATTTTATCAGATGGATGTGAAGTCTACATTCTTGAATGGTGAGTTAGAAGAAATTTACATTGAACAATAGGAAGGCTTTTAGCTATCAGATAACCCTAATATGGTTTGAAAATTGAAGAAAGAATTGTATGGACTCAAAAAAGATAGGTATTGATTGCAACAAGAATTCAGTAAAGGTGCCATGGATAACAATCTTTACTTTAAGGTTGAAAAAGATCAAATATTGATTGTGGTTGTGTATGTTGATGACATAATTTTTGGAGGAAATGAAGCAATATACGAGAGATTTGTAGAACATATGCAAAATGAATTTGAAATGTCAATGTTTGGGGAGATAAATTTCTTTGTTAGACTACAAATCAATCAAATAGAAGAAGGTACATTCATTTCATAATCAAAGTATGTCAAGGAAATGTTGAAGAAGTTTGGAATGAAAGAGTCTAAACCGATATGTACTCTTATGGTTACTAGTTGCAAGTTGAGCAAGAATGATGAATCTCCTAAGGCTGATCAGAGCAAGTTCATATCAAATATTGGAGGATTGTTGTATCTAATTGCTATTGTACTATATATCATGCATACAGTTTGTCTTGTGGATAGATTTCAAGAAGATCCCAAAGAGTTACATGTTGCAGTAGTGAAGAGAATATTCAAATACTTGAAAGGAACTCAAAACATGGTTTCTGGTTTCCAAAGGATATTGATTTATCTCTGGATGCTTATACAGATGCAGATTGGGCAGGTTGTGTGGATGAAAAAAAAGTACAAGTGGTGGTGTATTCTGTTAGGACTAAAAATTAGACCTAAAATTCCCCCAAAAAATCTATCTTTGCCAAAAAATCCTATCACTTAACATGTCATTTAATACTTTATCACCCAAAACCATCCATTTATCTGCCCTGTTAACAAACTCACATCCCTCAACCTACCCATAAAACATGTCACTGAGACTACATCACATCGACAAGGCTCATTTTAGAGTCTCTTCAAAGGAGTGATGAAGTGAAGTAACATGAGTATTTTCAAAGAAATTTTACCATGTAAAGGAAACCTATTTTTGTGTCCCTTTGACACTTTGATCAAAATATTATCAATGGTACATGGATGTATCAAGGGGTAATATTTTGGGCCTCTTTGACCACCTAATAGATTGGTTACCAAGGAGTATAATGTTTTAACTTATATCACTATGGGAACAACCCACAAGGTAATTACACTTCAACATTCTCCCTTGGACATGACTCAGCATGTGTCGAAGTGACAATGAAAAATTGAAGGAACAACACTTGGACCTAAAATTCAGAGACTTTGGGATGTACGGATTAGTAATCTATGAGTCCCTTCGATATAGTGAAAGGGGAAGAATTTATTGAAAAGATCTATGTATATCGATAGGACAAGGAAAGGTGTCTCTTTGATAAAGTGATAGCCTTCATTATGAAAGAAGAACAAAAGAATGTCAGGAGGGGTGTGAAAGGATTCTAAAACATCAGAACAAATGGTTCCTAGTCTCCCTGAAAATAAAAAAAAACATATCAACTAGAGAAATATCAAGGAGAGGGATCTATATTGGGAAAATTCAAGGATCAATCGCTTCAATAGCCCTAAAAGCAAGAAGTGAAAAAATAAACCAATGATTCCATTGGGGGGAAGAATGCATGTCAGGGGAATGAGGATACCAATCCTCCCAATGAAGTGATAACAGTTATTTCCTCTATATGTTTGTAAAAGAACATCGAAGAAACCACTTACATAGAGGTTTTGAGAGGACATGGTGATATTGGTATGAAACCATAAAAGGTACCTCTAAAGTCCTCAAAGATTAAAAGAACCTAGCATTTATCGAGAAGAGAAACAGAGGTTGACAGAGGTATGGAATTAGTCATTTCAATGCAACGAAAGAAATAAACTCACTTGAGATGACAAGACAAGTGATATCTTGAAGGAAAAAATTTGTGGTGATGAAAAAATAATCAACGATTGATATACAAAATAGCAAAAAGGACATGAAAGTTGACATCATTCATCATTTATGAACCAGAGCTAGGCAAGTTACAGATAGCCAATCTGCTTTGTTGTAGTTTGAGAAATTTTCTTGTACCTAGGGAGAAGGTGACTGTGGACGCAAAGAACCAAAAGGAACGCGACCAGCTCAAGTAAGTAACCAAGCTTGAATTCAACTCATTCTATTTAGACCAATTAAAGAATAAGCACAAAGTAGGGTTTACATCATTATGTAAATCAATGGCAAGTACATTAGAAACATCCAAAGCTAAAAGACAAAAACTCGATACCATGCATTTAAACCAAGATTTAATTGACCAATGTATTGGTTCTGGACTAAGGTCTAGAAGAAATGTCCAATTAAACCCAAGAGCCAAGAAGTTAGAGGATAAAAAAAGGGATTAGGCGATGTGTGGACTGAAAAAATGGGTTATGACATGTTTATATACCATTACAAAAAGATGTATAGACACAGGCCAATATCTGACCCATGGAGACTTAATTTGGGAAAACTAGTAGTGTCTAATGTTTTTATTAATGTAGAATTGATGAAGGCCCTAGCAAAGATGTATAACGCATAGACTCATACAACCTAATCGGTAGATGGGTCATCATTTTTACCCATTACAAGCAATTACTTCTCTATGGTTTTTCAACTGGATTTGAGCATTACTATGAAATTTAGGATCAAAGACCTTCTAGACAATACCACAACATGGGTGTTAGCTATAAGAGGTGGAAATTTCCCTTGCATAGACCCCAGGATGAAGGGAATAGACTCAAAAGGTTTTCAGACAATTAGCACCCCCCATTTTCAGCTGAATTATTCTAAGAATATTTTCAATATACATATTACTCTATCGGTCAAGTCTTGGGAATAGATGTAACCACCCTAATGTCCATAGCCCCAATGTTTTTAGCAGCCCACATTCAAAATCAAGATGCTACACCTTTTGATTACGCAAAGTATTTGGTAAAAACCATGAATGATGCACTCACTTCCATTAAGAATAAAAGTAGCATCTATTGCAAATAGTATTCATTGCTCATGAATCTTATCTTATACGAGAAACAATCTATGGGATTATGGAGTGATCACTTATGAATAAGGGGCACAAAAAGTGATGGAAATGTTAGGCTAGTGTAGATGTGGACTTCGGTATGGGACAATAGATGCACTAGATCACATTACCTTTATTTTGAAGAATATTTTGTGAAGCCACTCTACAAATTTCTTGGTCACCCTTATGATTATAATCTGTCATCAGAAATACAAAGGGTTTTATGACCCAAGGAGAAAGATCATAGAGGAAAAGTAAACCACAATTGGGGTGACTAGTATGTTTATGAGGACTGTACCAAGATTAGGGTTTATGGTTTCAAAGGAGCACCATTCCTCTTACCAAGGACAATTCTAGATAGAGTAGTGTACCTAGAAATAGTTAGACAATTGGCTTATTCAATTTTTTTGTATTTGAAAAGTTATCACAAGCAATCGCTTACGCCAAGTACTCTTTATTTCAGTGAATTTATTGTTGTTTCTAAAAAGGGATATGAAGTTATTGATGATAAATTGGAACATTACAATCTACCCAAAGGAAATGAAAGAAAATAGTGACCCTGAGCATTTCATCAACAATGCTAAGTTGACACAGAAGCTGAAAGGGTATAGACATGTGTTTTTTGCAGATGATGACTTGATCAGAAATACTAATGAGTGTCATGCATCAAGAAGAAGGGATATGTATAATAGAATAATGATGGCTAGAGCATGGAAAAGGAATCATAATACACTATAATTTGGAGCCTTTCATGAGATTGAAGACCCCGTGGAAATAATGGATAAAATGCTTCAACATGAAACTGAATTGATCAAAGATGTACCTCCTTCAACATTCAAGAGGAGAGAAGATGCTCCTTCTGCAGGAGATGTTGCAGTAACAAAAACTAAGGATATAATTCCCTTTTTCCACATATCAACACAACCTACCTTGGACATCAGTTTTTCCATTGATACACCTATGACAAGTGAAGGAGATGTTGAAGATGAAGTTGAATTTGTATAGACAAATAAACCCATTGTCAAGAAGTATGAACCTCCACCTGAAAGGAGTGTTGTTGTGTTTGAGGCATTGAATCAACTTTCTCATGATGTCAGGCATAGTGCAAGTCAAAAGTTTACTTCAAATGATGCTTTTGTCAAGTCTCCTGAGTTCAAGGTATTTGTTTACGAATACAAGGGTAAGATGATAAGAGAGAGAATAAAATAAATCCCACCTGACAAAGAAACTAAGGTCCTAGATGAGTTACAAAGAGAAGTGGATCAAGCTCGATGGAGAAAATTACTCCAGAAAAGGGGTGAGAGCTATTATAGGAGAATGGAGTTATGCTCCTTCCAGGATGGGATATCAGCTTTGCCATTGTATTTGATAGTTTCAGGATAAGACAGGACAAATCTTTGCAATTGACTACTGAAGCAAGTGATAATATCTATATTGGTTCTGGATATAACCCAAATAACTCCACTCTTCTAATTTGGGCCCTATACCCACCAGAGAAAAGGCTTGCTATTATTACTGATCCAGGCTAGGTATTTGGCAATCTTCTTATACAAAGAGTGGGAGAAACTGATCCCATGGAAATTGCTGACCTGAATATCAATGTTGCAAAATTTACCAAGGAACAGATTGGAAAATTAGTGAAAGATAACAAGAAATACATTTCTAAAAATGAGAGGCTACAACAAGAAGTAGTCAAATAAAAAGATAAGCTTCCTTCTTCTTCAGCCACCTAATCTCCATTGGTGGAATGTGAGAATAAGGTACTAGAAGCTATGTCAAGAACTACATACTAGAAGCGTAAAATTGAATTGGCTCAAAATAAATGTTATGAATTGGAAAGAAAACTGAAAATCACCAAGTTTGAAATGGTCTCATCTAACTAATTAGAGAGAGATTTGAGAAGGTAATAGGACAGGCTGATCAATTTTGGACAACTCACACCAAAACATATGATGCTTTTCAAGAGCATAAAAGATTATGGTAGCAGATAATGGAAAGGAAATAGGATTTGATGGCTAAATAAAATGTGGATAACCTAATACTTAAAATCTTGATGAGCTAATGGACATACATAATAAGTTTCAAATTGCAATCACACAGGAACTTGATGATTTTGAGCAGTCGATGGCTATCTCATTCTTATCTTTCTTTGATGATACAGGTAGTCTTAAACACTAGAGTGAATGGAAATATGATTTGATGCAACTACTGTCACAGACTTTCAATTTGATAAATGATGAATTGATAATAATGGACAACGCCCACATGCAACTTGAAGGGTTGCTTCATATAGAGTATGCTATGAAAGATATAATTACCAACATAGATACATATGCCAGTGAACGATATATAGAGCATCTTTCCAGTTTGAATTTTTTTATTGCTCAAACAACGTAAGGAATAGAAGTCATCGAAGTCACATGACGTTATATACATTATCATGGAGGATGGACCTTAAACAAGTCTTTAGTGATCACGGGTACTTGATGGAGATTAATGGACTATGTTGTATCACGAATTGTTGTGGGCTTCCTAGATTTTCTCTTGTTTATTGTCAATTACATTTGTTAGGGTTTTTAACAAAATCTAAATGAAATGCCACCACTTTTTATGTAATGGCCTCAAGCTTGTTGCTTCCCATATATAAGGGAAACCAAGGCCAAGTTTTGAAGATATCATCATAGTTATTAACATCTAGCCATAGAACAGTAAGCATAAAAGACTTCCAATATGAATTGTATTATCATTTGAAGCTATATAATGGAAGAGAAAATTTGAATTGGTGGCCCAAATTTTGGTGTTTAACTATTTTGTTAATATTAACTCATACATGTTATTTGGATATCTCTGGAGTGGTCTTTCTCTGTTATTCAAATTAAGTATATCAAAATATATTTAACTTGTCAAGACATATTTGTTACCTTTGTGTGATTTCCTTGATTGGTTTATGTGAGAAGAGAATTAAAATCCTTTTAAGAGATCATTTTTAATAGGTTTCTACCCATAATTAAAGTCCTTTTAAATTGATTATCCTAACTAGTTTCCTTCAAACAAGAATTAAAAATCATTTCAAACATCATAGTAACGTAGGGAGATATCACTAGGATCTATAAGAAGAGCCTATTAACTGAAAAATTTGCATGTTTATACAAAGTGTAGATAGTGCTAAGACTTTTTATGTAAAAAATGAGCACACATTTTCAGTCCAAAAATCTTAGCACTATCATCATGGACTATGAAAACAAAATGTTATTAAAGTATAGACCTCCAAAAGTGCCTAGTAGTTAGAGTTAAGCCAAGAAAACAGATCCACATATCATACATATCTCGACTCCATTTACCCCATAGGAATAGGCATTGATCATAGTCATCTCAAAACAATAATTCATATAAACCATATTTACACATTCAAATTTCAAACATTAGGAGTAGGAGTAGCTATTAAGTTTGCATCTATTTCACATTTCATGCCATTGTGGATAGATCCCTAAAGTTAAAGAACTCACGCAACCTTTAAATCTTCTCTATTATCAAGGTACACCTTCCTAGGTCTAGCAAAGCCTAAAGGGTAGGAAGTCCTCAACCACATTGGTTGACTTCATTCGTTAGCCAAAAACATTGTAAGCCTAACCATAGAGCCTGGCATCCTCTTAGGGTTTACAATATGCAATTTTGGGAACCAACACATTCTTTCTTAGAAGAAGATTGGTGTCTTATTTAAGCAAGATGCATGATTTAGTGTCATTATCTACTATATAAGTAGAATACATTGTTGCAGCATCATGCTACACATAGATGTTGAGGATGAAGAAAACATTGAAGGATATCAGAGTGGTATATAATGAACCTATCTCTATCTGTTGGGATAGTATAAGTGTTATTAACGATTCAAAGAATTTGGTAATGCATTCAAGGAAAAAACATATTTCAATTTGGTATCACTTTTTGAAAGAGAAGGTTGCAGAGAATGAAGTGAAGTTGGAGTATGTGCCTACAAAGGATCAAGTTGCAATTATCTTCACAAAGGCTCTTCCAAAGGATACTTTTGAGTATCTTTCAGAGAAGTTAGGGGATATTGCCCCTCCATTGAGCTAGATGCATAAGGATATTCATCACTCTAGTGGATTTCAAGATTCATTCCTTGTTCTAGACTGATGTTTGTGGCTACCTATCAAGGGGAGTAGGTAGTGGCATTGTTAGTTGTTGTAGTCAAGGGGATGAAGTGTTGTCATTGTTTTACAAGTGTTTTTCCTTTATCAGTTTTTTCAAAGGATATGTGCAGTAGTTGTTGGTTGGTACTTCTAAGGGGGAATGTGTAGTGAAGTGGAATGTTTGGATGTGCAGAGAAGGTGTGAAGAAATAGAGTGTAGTAAAAGGAAAAGGAAGTTGAAGAGTTGTAGGAAGTGAGAACAACGTATGAGTTATATCAAAGGGGGAGAGATACAAGTGTGTTTCCCTTTACCATTGATGTTAAAGGGGGAGAGAGTTAATTGAAAAACATTATTATGTAAGGGGAAGAAAAGAGAGAAAGTATAAGGGAGCAGTATTCAATATGTGTTTTTGTTGTTGGTGGTTTTTCAGATCATGTGTTGCCATCAATGACAAAGAGGGAGATTGTTGGAAGTTTTAGTAGTTTGTGTTTTTTCATTGATTTCAAAAAATCTATGTTGTTGCATTGATGTCAATGTTGAACAAAACAACTAGAAGGGGGGGTGAATCAATTGTCATAGATTATAACCTTAAATTCAATTACCAGAACTAAATCATAAATTGATTAACAATCAAATGTCAATGCATAAACACAATAACACTAGATTTACATGGAAAATACAATGAGGGAAAAACCACAGTGAGGATTAACTCACACTATAGAGAATATCAAAACTAATTACAAAAAGGCTCACAACCTTAAATAAGGACTCACTGTACATAGGGCTACAACCCAAAGGGCTCACTGCCACAAAGATACAAAGAAGACTAGTTACAAAGAGACAACAATTCCAATGCAACAAAGGATTCCACCACAATCACTGATCAACTTGCATGAATGATAGAGTTCACCTTCTACTTACTGCATCTAGAAACTCAGCATTAAGCTTTGCACCGATCAACCACACACATAACTCACACACTTTTAGAATAGCATCAAAGTTGTGTCTTCTCTTTCACTTATCTTCCTTCTTTTCTTATGTACAATTTTCATTCCTAGCACATTCTGTATTTATACTATCTCTAACCTTGAAAAGATAATTGAATTCGGTCATCCAACTTCAAATTCAAATTAGTTTGATGCCAAATATCCTAGGGTGGAATTAGAATGAGGGCAACCCAAACACATGCTTCACCAAGAACCATAATAGATCCAACACGCTTCATGAACTTTGAAGATAGTGCTTGACACAACGTCGACCAAACCAGTGTAAAAAACATAGATCAATTAAGCTCGATACTTCCAAATGTCGAACCCATCTTCAATAGAACTAGGGCAACACAACTCTAGAACCACAAGTCATAGGACTTCATCAAAGAGAAATCTGAACCAACAACAATTCTCTTGGACCTCATCCAGAACATAGAAAAACGTAGTTCACAAGTACCGGATCATCATCCTCAACAGCTAAATACCTATAATTTTCTTTTAATATAATCTTCTCAATATCCTCAACATATATAGTCAATAGAAACTAGTAGATAACTAGTTGACCAGTTGACATCAGTGACAAATCTTTTATTCCTCTTTCCATTCTTGCAACAATCTCCCCATTTTTCATTGATGGCAACACATGATGTGAAAAACCATCAAAGACATAATACTAGTTCTAAAAATACTTCTTGCACCATAGAAAAATGGACCCTTGTCATTTTCATGGTTTTTTAGGCCTTTCTTTATGTTGTTTGGTCTATTTTTCTTTGATTTATTCATGTAATATGGCTTGAACATGTATATTTAGGTACTAAAATTCAAATAATGATGTCTTGTGAAGGCGTTGTGAAGTGTTGTAAAACATTTCTACACTCTTCTAGACTCTATTCATTACAATTCACCTAAAAATCACCTTTTCATCACTAAACAAGTCCTATTTTGAAGTGTTGTAAAGTATTGTAACAAGATTTCACGCTTCTCTAGGCATAATTTCATTATTTATACCTTTCTTATGCTTTATTTGACCCCTTTATGCCCTTATAATCCTTAATTAAGTGCATTTTTTAATGTAAAACTGACAAATAATATTAAATCTAACTTAATTCCCGACACCCATTTTTAGGTTCTAGGTGGGACCCATTTTCCATGGGTGGCGAATGAGTCCCCCTTGGCTCCAAATTCAAAATATTTTAAATTTCCTTTTGTGTTTTTATTCAAAATCACTTGATGTTGGCCTGTGATGAGGTATTAACGAGTTACTAAGGCACAAGTGTGTATAAATAAGTTTTTTTACATCCATTTCAACCCTCATTCATCAAAATCACTTATTCACTCGTTCACTCAAGCATTCAAGCACTTTACAACATCAAATCAAGCATTCATCAAGCATTTTGGAGCATCCATTGACACAACTTCATATTTTCTTCAATAAGGGTTTGGTAAGTTGATATCATTTCCATGTTATTTGTTTATCATTCTCTTTCATTTCATTATTTCATTAAGGGTTTGATTACCAAAGTGGGGTTTGACCAAGGCAACCCCTATTTTCTAACCCTCAACAATTTTTCCCCTCTTGCATGTGTGTTTGCAGACTTTTGTGTGTATATTTAACAAGTATTTAGGTGTTGAAAAGTGGTCAACAAGTCAACTCGGTGCTTCAAGTCAAATCAACATTATTTCAAGCTTGGAGAAGGTATTTTGTTCGTTTCCTACATAATTGACTTCTCCAACCCAACAAGCAGACATCCTCA
Organism: Sequoia sempervirens; assembly: GCA_007258455.2. NCBI lineage: Eukaryota > Viridiplantae > Streptophyta > Pinopsida > Cupressales > Cupressaceae > Sequoia > Sequoia sempervirens. Next base: position 146,678 of record VDFB02150137.1, on the reverse strand, counting down.
GATCTAGTGTTGCAGAGTTTTCTCCTCATTTCTTAGAATTTTGGGAGAGGACTAATTCACCTCTAGTGGCGAATGAGTCCCACCTTAAGGCTAGAAATCTAAGTTCTGTCAGATTTCGAATCTCAACACTCAAAACTTGGTTCCCGACAGTTTTCATCAAAAGCAGGACTCATTCACCACCCTGGGTGAATGAGTCGCATTGGTGAATTTCTATAATTTCAGACAACATTCCAAATATTCTAGATTCTTCATCAGATCTCTAGGTGCACTTTGATTTAGTCCATTTATTTTTGTTTTGCAATTATTCATTCTTTACTCATTGTTTGCATATCACATTATGTTTTCCAACATAGCATAAATCTTAAGTTTTGCATTCATAATCAGTCAATTAGATCACTTAATTTCACTTACTTCATTACATTTAGCTTAAACAACATCATACATAACATAATTTGAATGAACCCTTTAGCATTTTTGCCCTACTCTCTCCTTTTTAGGTGAAAAACCCTAAAAGTGCTAGAAAGTCCTAAGGGAACAAAAAATCTAAAGTTCATTTTGGTGAACCTGCATTATTGAACACATTGCATCTCTGATTTCATTTGCATCTTGCATCCTAGATTACACTTGCATCAACATTCAATTAGGGTATTGTTTTGTTCTTGATTTCTAAGAATCCTCAAATTGCATTAGTGAAACATTCATTTAGAGTTCATTTTTGCATTGCATATCATTAAAAAAAAAATGAAAATTTTCACTTGCATCCTTCATTGCATTATGAAAAGCATTAGAACCACATTAAATTTTTTGAAAAACACAAAAAAATATCATACTAGGACTCATTCGCCACCCTGGGCGAATCAGTCCACCTGCACTTTTTAAACAATATTTCTGGTATTTTTCTGGCATTTTACTACATTTATGTTTTTTGTAGTTACTTCTCTATTATAGTTAGTAGAATTTCTATTATTTTCATTTAGCACTCCTAGATTACCTTGCATTTACATCCACCCCATCTTTTGTGGTACTTGTATGAGTGTTTAGTGCCCCACTGAGAATACTTTAGTGAGACAAAGTTCTAGACTCATAGCCTCTCGCGATAACACTTTCGTTGTGGACCTTGGGATCTCAAGAGCTCCTACTCCTAGTATGGACAATGGTCCATTAGGCATGGAAAATACCACTTCTATACCTTCACCTTTCCATCCAATGAATGTTGACACACAAAACAACTCCATCCCGCAAGAAAAATTAATTAATATTCATGAGGATTTTGCACACTTACAACAAGACTTGTCACTTGAAAACATTTCCACCACTGCCATACCCGCAATAGAAAACCTTCATCGTTTGATTTAAAGTGATGATGGCGTACAAGATATGAAGAAAATTGTTGAGATTTACACTAAACATGCCTCCTCCACTTCCCAATCCACAAAAATTCTTGTAAGCCAAGGAGGACCTCACATTCCTCCCCCTTCAACCATAGCATCTATACCAACTTATACCACTCCTCAGGTTACAACAACTATGCAACAGGTTAGTCATGTGGCTCCTTCTTTCACAATTCCAACTAGCATTCCTAGTTCTCTTGTGGCAAAACAAGTCCCTTCCACTACCTTCACCCCTCTTAGTGTTCCTTTCACTTCTCCTCACATTACATACACACCATCGCCCTTTTCTCTTCCACCTCAAACCATCTACCCCAATCCCATCATTACACAACTCCTTAATACTGTTTCATCCATGCAACAAAAAATTTCAACCATTAGCCAAGGTCAAACCACTCCAACCGCTATCATGTTCATAGCAGCCCCTTATCCTTAGAAATCTTACGCACTCAAATGCCACAAGGGATAGAAATGCCTAGGTTTGAGAAATATGGAGGTAAAGGAGACCCTATTAACCATGTCAATGCTTATACAGCTTTATGCAGTGATTTTGTCCTTGATGATAAAATCTTAGCTAAAATTTTTCCTAGGACCCTGAAAGATACTGCATTAGAGTGGATTTCCAACTTGCCCAATCATTCCATCCAATCATTTAATGAGCTTGTGGATGCCTTCGTAAGTCACTTCCAAGTTCATATGACCCCTAAAAAGATAATGGCTGACCTAATGCGTTGTAGAAAAAATGTCAATGAGAAAGTCACTGATTTTATTTCACGTTATTAGTCATTGTATGCTCAAGCGGATGTCAAAATTCCTAATTCACATCTGCAGAAGATGTTTATCGAAAACTTACACAAAAACCTTCAAGATAAGTTAACTATGATGAAATTCCCTTCATTCATGCACTTATGCACAACCCTATGTGAATATCATAACTTGGTTTCAAGTCGTGATTCAAAATCCACTTCTAACCGAGCTGAAAAGCCTGAGCACAACAATCAAACCAACTGTTAGGTCTCAAAAACGCTGGTTTGAAACCACAAGAGGTTGCCAATCTCTTGATACGTTTTTAGCTAACGTACAAGGCCAAATGATGAATTTGAACCTTCTACTCTTAAGGCTCTGCCAGACCTAGGCGGGTGCACCTATGCAAATGAGGTAGAATTAGACTATTTGTTTCCTACTTGAGCAATCTATCCACAATGGAAAGTGGTGTAGGATAGATGAAAGCTTTCTAATTACTCCTACTTAAATTTGAAATATAATATTTTTATGAAATTCTAGAATGGAATTGGTCTGACCAGTGCCTACTTCTGTTGGGCTAATGGAGTCAAGATTTGTGTGATATGTGAGTCCTATTTATGGATACAATTCAAACTGTTTGGCACTTTTAAGAGTTTATGCCTAACATAAATGTGCGAGGATGCAATTATCATGTTCTTCTTACTGGTCCAAATGTCCTTTTCTAGATTACTATGATTAATTAAAAGAGTTTAATCCTTCTTTGAAGGACCCAGTTAATTGAACCACACAAGATCATCAAATGTGCTTTGATAAATTGAAAATATTCTTGATACATCAATTTAAATAATAAGGAAATGACAACCTTGGAGACAACTAGATAATATTTTTTAATAATTTGAACAAACAACTGACACCATAATTGGATCACCAAATTTATGCATTCTTCTCCATCATCTAATTTTAAAAAAATTTACAATACACATGACGTTTTGTTTCGGAAAAAATTCACCCTATCCAACTACCTACTTCTACTTCTAATCCCCCCTTTACATGTCTAATTTCAGCTTTCATATATACATTGCATCTCCAGGGGTTATGATTCTTCACAACATTTGTTTCGTGCAACTCTTCGTTCAATTATTCTCGACAAAGTAAAATATTTAATTAGTTTCCTTTGGCGAATTAAATATTTTAATCTTCATCTCTATGAAAATTCATTCAATAATCTTCCTTTGCTTGAAATCTTCACTTCACTTTTTTACCGGTATGTATCTCCAATATGTCCTTCGGGTAAAAAATAATTATCCCCTTTTGTCCTCCTAATGAAAATTGATTTATTTACCCTTTCACATGAAAATATTTTTATAGGTAAAATAATTACCTAATTGGTTAATTCTTCCATAAAAATATTTTACCTCCCAAAACACTTACACCTTTGGTAAAAAATATCTTTCCTTCTAGTGCAAATATTTCATAATCTTTTACCTTTTATGCTTCTCGTGAATAAAATAATTCTCCACTTTTAAATCCCCTCGATAAAACAAGTGAAATTTATTTTTCTAAAAGTTTTATTGATTTCCACATAAGCCTATTTCATTCAATTTTTTGGTTGCATTATGACCATATGCACTCACTTTATCGGGGTAACATATCACATCAAGGAGACATATTTTATCTTACATCGATATCAAAGAGTCTCTCTGATGCAAATTTTTGTAGGAAGATTGTATCGCCGAGACATCAAACCACTCTTGCAGATATCGCCGAGACATCAAACCACTCTTGCAGATATTGCCGAGACTTCATACCAGTCTTGCAGATATTGTCGAGACATCAAACCACTCTTGTCAATCGGTATGACATATGAAGTCAAAAAGACATTTGAAACTCATTCTGATAGCTCATGTCTCCTTGATATGTTTCTTTTTGCTTTATCGGTGAGACAAAGTGAATTTCTTGCCGATAAAATTCCATCGGCAGGACATATATCCTCGGGCTAACTTGAAAATCTCACTTCGATAGCATTTTTCTTACCAATCGGTGAGACTTCAAACCTGTCTTACAGATCGATGAGACTATGTACCACTCTTGTAGATCAGTGAGACCTCAAACCTATCTTGCAGATCAGTGAGACCTCAAACCTATCTCCTCGATGGAATTTTGATTTGATGCACAGTGACCAAAATGAGTCAAGTAGCCTCTAAAATTGCTTTGAAGAAATGATCAGATGATCTCCAAAAGCCATGAAATTTCACCAGTATGTTGAGTTATGATAGGGAAATGTGTTTGCAAAAAGGTTTGGCCCGAAGTCATCAGATTTGAAAGATATTGATTTTTTAAAGTAGCTCAATAAACTCTTTCTAAAACTGCACTTATGAAAACTATCTGAAGCAAGCCAACTTGCCATTTTGTAGAGATACCAAATCTAATTTTGAGAAGCTATAACTTTGTAGATTACTTCATTTTGGATAGACAAACATGTGTGCAAGAGGATTTCTTCCCAATTCACTTCTTTGATGTGTTATTAATTATCAAAGTTGCTCCTGTGAGAATTTTCTGGAAATGCCAGTGCAAAATCAGTTTGGTTTTGGTTTTTGAAAAAATATCAAATGATGTCCAAACGCTCTGAAAATTGGCATGGAGGTAGACTTTGGTGTAGAGAATTGAAGGGACCAATCATTTTGTTATGATCCTCATCCATTTGCTTAATATTTACCCTCAAAGTTGACCATTTGAATAGAATTTTCACTGTACTGACAACAGATTTTCTCAAAAACCTTTGAACTTGTCACTTTGAAAGTTTGTCAAATTGGATCGTATGAAGCTGAAAATTGGCGTGCACACTCACATATGTTAGATTAACACACCTGCAAGATGGAATTCCATAAAAGTAACCAGATTAAAAGTTATGATTTTTCAAAATGTGCTCTTTGGGTTTTTTTTTTAAACTAAGTTTCTGAGTGCTATATTAAGATTTTTGATATGGCACCTTCAAATTTTGTCAAAATTTGAAGGTTCCAATAGTGGCTCCGTCTAGGGATGTATGCCCCTTGTGGGAATAGCAAGAATCCAAGTCTCTGGGAGAGCAGACCAATTATTTTATTCATTTGAGCAACAGACTTGAAACTCTTTTCCGTCATGAACTAACATGGCTTTTAAAAAACCACACCATAGTTGATGGCACAATGCCATCAAAAATAAAGGCCCCTATTTTCCTCTATGAAACATCTTGCTTTGATATGCTTTCATCAAATCCTTCTCAAGAACACTCATGCAAGCAACCCTGTCACTGTTATTGAAAACTTCCAAAAGATCATTGTGTTCAGTTTTATTCATATTCCTTTCACCATTCAATAGTTCATTATCATGTAATAAATATTTTTCATCTTCAGTACACAAAATGCAACATTTTTCATTGCTCTATTCACTATCATGTACTGTAAAATGATCTTCTAGCTATATTGAAGATTCACCATCAGAATGCTTCTCTTGAAAATCTAAATTTTTTGTCTTACCAATATCTTTTGGGATAACCAAATTTGAAACATTTTATATTTCTTCAATACCACTAACTGGAATTGGCACATATTTTTGACTCATGTAATCACCATTATGCACATTTGAAACAACTAATGCTGGGGACAAAACTTCTAAATTATTCTTATGTATGTATTTATGATACTCTATTGTCAACAAATCTGAAATTTGCTCACTTTCACCATTAATGTACTCTTCACCTTTTTCATCATCATAATGAGGCTCAAGATCATCATAGAAAAATTCAAATGAATTATCAACATAGTCATTTGTTCCACAACTTGATATATCATTTTGTTTGTTTGAAAATGTTTCTTCCTCACCATAAAGTGGATTTGAAAACACCTGAAATTCATGCTATGGCACACCTTGGAAAAATATCATCTGATTTTCTTTTAACTCTTCATCATACAATGGATTTGAAAATTTTTGGAAACCATTTTCAAGTGTACAAACCTCTTTTTCATCAAATGTGTCTTCCCGGCATTCAACTGCAACTGGATGTGTTATTTGCTCACTGTCAAATGAGATTGATTCTTCCATTGCTTCTTCATCCTGATCTACATAAAGGATGCAAGTTTCCCTTTGTTGTAGATCAAAATTCACAAGTTCATCTTCACAATTTGAATCTTCAATGGATCCCTCATAACATGCATTGTCACAATATGTTATGCAAGAGATACTTTCTATATCTTCATGTAGGTTGTCATAAGAATTATTTTCATTTGCATATTCATCCTCTATGAATTGTTCACAGTCACTGCCTTCTTCATTGTTGCGGGGAATATTGTCTTCTTTTATTTCAACTTCCAAATTTTCAATGCTATGACAAATACATGGTTGCACCTCCACATCATCTAAATCATGGCTGACATACTCCTCAGGCAATGTGTTTCCAACTACATCCTCAATGCTGCAATAATCCTCCAAGGTGGGAAATTGGTCTTCAACAAGTTCATCTTCAGTCAAATCTAAAAAAACATCATTTGCATATATTTCCTCTCCCAGTTGTATTGCTTGATCTATTTCTCCATATTCATCTTCATGATTGTACTGGCTTAGGAATAGTCTTTTGAGCTCTTTCCATGAAGAGATACTTTGCATAGGTAATCCAAAAAACCACTCCCTTGCATCATCCCTCAAAGACTTTGAAAAACATCTCATAATGACATCTTCTTGATAAATCTGAAAGTCTAGAATGAAGTCCCAGAATTGTTGTATATGCTTACAAGCTTATTCACTCCATTCTCCATGAAATTTAGGGATATGCTTTAGCAGTTCTGTCAGTTTGTAGGGATAAGGATTTGGGTAGCCTTGGATATTATTGCAATTAAATGGTTTATCAATGGTTGAGACAATTTGGAGGGAAAAAAGAGTTTTGGTAGATCACTGATCTTTGTCCAAGAGATGGACGATAAGCATTTATTTGATATAGCGCTTGTGGTGTAAAAACGTCCTACTATGAATGATGTCCTAGATTCATTCTTATTGTAGTATGGTATATTTTGTGATGCATTTGGGACATGTTTGACTCCTAATTGTAGCAGTTGTTGTTCCAATTGTATCCGTTGTTTTCTCAATTATTTCAACTCTCGTATTGACTATTTCCTTTCAAAAAATTATTTTGTTCCAAACTGCCTATCCATTCTTCATCAAGCTTTTTACCATAGTCGCCACTCACTTTCTTAAAAGTGAGAAAAATGAAATTATTCTTAAATTTATCCCCAGCGGAATCACTTTTTTTTTTAAACTCTCCAATTATGAATCTTTCTTCAATGACTATGTATGATGGTCTTCAACCAGATATTCTAAAATAATCCCCAACAGAGTTGCCAAACTGTTAGGTCTCAAAAACCCTGGTTTCAAACCACAAGAGGTTGCCAATCTCTTGATACGTTTTTGGCTAACGTACAAGGCCAAATGATGAATTTGAACCTTCTACTCTTCAAGCTCTGCCAGACCTAGGCGAGTGCACCTATGCAAATGAGGAAAACATAGACTATATGTTTCCTACTTGAGCAATCTATTCACAATGGCAAGTGTTGTAGGATAGATGAAAACTTACTAATTACTCCTACTTAAATGTGAATATTTTGAATAAGATTTTTATGAAATTCTAGAATGGAATTGGTGTGACTAGTGCCTACTTTTGTTGGGATAATGGAGTCAATATTTGTATGATATGTGAGTCCTATTTCTGGATACAATTCAAACTGTTTGGCACTTTTAAGAGTTTATGCCTGACATAAACGTGCAAGGATGCAATTATCAAGTTCTTCTTACTGATCCAAATGTCCTTTTCCATATTACTATGATTAATTAAAAGAGTTTAATCCTTCCTTGAAGGAGCCAGTTAATTGAACCACACAAGAGCAGCAAATGTGCTTTGATAAATTGAAAATATTCTTGATACATCAATTTAAATAATAAGGAAATGACAACCTTGGAGACAACTAGATAATATTTTTTAATAATTTCAACAAACAACTGACACCATAATTGGATCACCAGATTTATGCATTCTTCTCCATTATATAATTTTAAAATATTTTACAATATACAACATGATGTTATGTTTTGGCAACAGTTCACCCTATCCAACTACCTACTTCTACTTCTAATCCCCCCCTTTACAAGTCTAATTTCAGCTTTCATATATAGATTGCATCTCTAGGGGTTATGATTCTTCATAGCATCCATTTCGTGCAACTCTTCTTTTCAGTGCAACTCTTTGTTTAATTATTCTTGGCAAAGTAAAATATTTAATTAGTTGTCTTTGGAAAATTAAATATAATTTTAATCTTCATCTCTGTGAAAATTAATTCAATAATCTTCCTTTGTTGGAAATCTTCACTTCACTTTTTTATTGGTATGTATCTCCAATATGTCCTTCGGGTAAAAAATAATTATCCCCTTTTCTCCTCCTGATGAAAATTGATTTATTTACCCTTTCACATGAAAATATTTTTTTAGGTAAAATAATTACCTAATTGGTTAATTCTTCCATAAAAATATTTTACCTCCCAAAACACTCTTACACCTTTAGTAAAAAATATCTTTCCTTCTAGTGCAAATATTTCATAATCTTTTACCTTTTATGCTTCTCGTGAATAAAATAATTCTCCACTTTTAAATCCCCTTGATAAAACAAATGAAATTTATTTTTCTCAAAGTTTTATCGATTTCCACATAAGCATATTTCGTTCAATTTTTTGTTTGCATTATGACCATATGCACTCACTATATCAGGGTAACATATCACATCGAGGAGACATATTTTATCTTACATTGATATCAGAGAGTCTCTCCTATGCAAATTGTTGTAGGAAGATTCTATCGCTGAGACACCAAACCACTCTTGCAGATATCACTGAGACAACAAACCACTCTTACATATATCGCCGAGACTTCATACCAGTCTTGCAGATATCATCAAGACATCAAACCACTCTTGCCGATCGGTATGACATATGAAGTCGGAAAGACATTTGAAACTAATTTTGATAGCTCATGTCTCCCTGATATGTTTCTTTTTGCTTTATCGGTGAGACAAAGTGAATTTCTTGCCGATAAAATTCCATCGGTGTTACATATATGCTCGGGCTAACTTGAAAATATCACTCTGATAGCATTTTTCTTGTCGATCGATGAGACTTCAAACCTGTCTTGCAAATCGATACAGACCACTCTTGCAGATCGGTGACACCTCAAACCTGTCTTGTAGATCGGTGAGACTTTGAACCACTCTTGCAGATCGATGAGACCTCAAACCTGTCTTGTAGATCGGTGAGACTTTGAACCACTCTTGCAGATCGATGAGACCTCAAATCTATCTCTCTGATGGAATTTTGCTTTGCTGCACAGTGACCAAAATGAGTCAGGTAGCCTCCAGAATTGCTTTGAAGAAATGATTAGATGATCTCCAAAAGCCATGAAATTTCACCAGTATGTTGAGTTATGATAGGGGAATGTGTTTGCAAAAAGTTTTGGTCCAAAGTCATCAAATTTGAAAGATATTGATTTGTTAGAGTAGCTCAATAAACTCTTTATGAAACTGCACTTATGAAAACTATCTGAAGCATGCCAACTTGTCATTTTGTAGAGATACCAAATCTAATTTTGAGAAGCTATAACTTTGTAGATTACTTCATTTTGGATAGACAAACATGTGTGCAAGAGTATTTCTTCCCAATTCACTTCTTTGATGTGTTATTAATTATCAAAGTTGCTCCTTGAGAATTTTCTAGAAATGCCAGTGCAAAATCAGTTTGGTTTTGGTTTTTGAAAAAATACCTAATGACGTCCAAACGCTCTGAAAATTGGCATGGAGGTAGACTTTGGTGTAGAGAATTGAAGGCACCAATCAGTTTGTTATGATCCTCATCCATTTGCTTAATATTTACCCTCAAAGTTGACCATTTTAACATAATTTTCACTGTACTAACAACAGATTTTCTCAAAAACCCTTCAACTTGTCACTTTGAAACTTTGTCAAATCAGATCGTATGAAGCTAAAAACTGGCGTGCTCACTCACATATGTTAGATGAACACACCTGCAAGATGGCATTGCATAAAAATAACCAAATTCAAAGTTATGATTTTTCAAAATGTGCTCTTTGGGCTATTTTTTTTTAACTGAGTTTTTGAGTGTTGTATTAAAATTTTTGACATGGTACCTTCAAATTTTGTCAAAATTTGAAGGTTCCAACACCAACAATCAAAAATTTCGTAAACCAAATAGAGGATTTTTACAATTCAATCCACCTTCTCAATCGCAACCAAACCCACCTATTCCAAGTCAAGTGGCAGTTGTTAAAGCAGCGGTGCCTTATACCTATGGTGACTCGAAGAGACAATTTACTCCCTTACCTGATACTCTCCATAATACAATGAACTAATTCATCCAACAAAAAATGATCACTTTGCCTACCGTCAAACTGCTTGATACCACCAAACCTTTACCACCCACCTTTAAACCTAATGCTTATTGCCATTTTCATCTCCAAAATGGCCATGACACCGAACAATGTAAGTGTCTCAAACACTTAGTTCAAGACCTCATTGATTTGGGCCATTTTTCCATTGCGGGTGTTAATGATCAAGGTAATAAGTTTGTTGCACCCCCTAACCAGAATTTACTAGTTTTTACCAATCCCATGCCTAAACATAATGTTTCATTTGTCAAGGCCAGTGAACCTTCAAACAATGATGTAATGAACATTGATACAAATAGTGAACAACATGATATAACTCCAAATTTTACCCAAGTTAATCCTATGGATGAACTTGTAGGTGTGATAGACGTTATCCCTTATAAGGGCCCAACCTACAAAAATCTTGATCTCACTTTTTCTACTAAAGATATACTTCAAAACTTCCTAGTGGTCCTCTTTACATAGCCTCCAGAATCTATGATAAGCCCACCAATGGGATATTAATAGATCCCGCTTGTGGTGAAAATGTGATCACAGAAGAATTTCTAGTATTACGCAATCTATATCAAGATGACTATAATAAAAAAACTGCATGGATTAAAACACATACTGGTTTTGCATGCCCTATGATCGGATCGATTGTACTCCCCTTACAAATAGGACCGAAAACTTTGGATGTAACATTTTCAATTATTCCACAATCAGATCAATTTCGTTTGCAGCTAGGCCACCCATGGCTTCACTCAATGAAAGTGGTCCCTTCAACTGTTCACAAATGTTTGAAGTTTCCACATGGAAATGAAATATTTACCATACCCCATAGTGGCTTTAACACTTTATCATCTAAAGGTAATTTTTCCTTAGAAGCCTTCTGGCCCACACCTATGGAACCCATCACCCCCCATAAAGATTTATTTTTCATAACTTATCAAAAGTTCAAAGCTAGATGCATAGCCGAGTTGTCTCTTTGTAACATGTCCCCATCCACTTCCACTCCTCCTATCATAGATGAAACCATGCTTCAACCTGAGTTCGGCATTCAACAAACCATACAACCTCATGAACAACCACCCTTAGACACTTCCCCTCCATCGTTTAAACGACCAAGGGAAAATGAAACCAATCCTGTCATACCTCCTCGAATTAAACAAGTGTATAAAGCTAAAGAGAAAGTGATTGACCCATCCTCTTCGGTTTCTTCTGTTCTTCCCCCTTCAGAAGTAGAACCTATGATAACTCAATCCGCTCTTATACCTCAACAAATTCAACACAAAATTAAACGCAACCGCGATGCTAGGGAGCATACGCATCATCGTCGTCTCCTTGCTCGTCAGTCTCGAATAGAAGAAAATAAAGAAAACCAACCTCTACCTCTGACAAAAGAAATAGATGACCACCCTCCTTCTCCTGACCTGCCACACAATAGTCTAGTCCAACCTTCACAACAAAATGAACCAATCCAACAGCCACAACTTTTGATACACCCTTCCTTGGAAATAACCCTTTGTGCTCCCGTTGTCATCAATCTTGATGATGATGATGATGATGATGATGCAGAGATCGCCAAAATAGATGAAGAAGTGCATAAGGATTTAAACTCTTTATTTACATCTACCATGAGCTTAAATGATAAATCTTCTCAACCAAGTGAGGAACCTGGTATGTCTCCTATTCTTCCTTTGGACAATCAACGTCCCTCACAATACATTGAATATGATTGGGAGGTAGATGACTTGTTAGATGATTGACTTGCATTCACCTTACTAGTCTTCTTGTATTTATTTTCCTTTCACTTTTTCTTTCTGTTTTCCTGTATGTGTGTATCGTGTTCCCCTGTATCGTGTGTTTGATGTTTTCTCTCTTGTTGTACACTTCTTATATTTGTACCTAGATATTCTTCTATATGTCATAAATTTTCACATTTTTTTTGTGCTTTTGTTTTGTGTTTTCCTTTTGGGTATGACACAAAGTGTAGAGACGCCCTATGTCTCTTCAATGTTGACCCAAAAGGTCCTTGTCTTTTTCACTTTTTTTTTGTGTTCTCCTTTTGGGGATGACGCAAAGCATTGAGACACCCTATGTCTCTTCCATGTTGACCCAATCTGTCCCTTTTTTTCTTTTCTTATGTTTTCCTTTTGGGGATGAGGCAAAGTGTACAGATGCCCTATGTCTCTTCCATGTTTACCCAAAAGGTCCTTTTTTTTCGTTGTTGTTTTGTGTTCTCCTTTTGGGGATGACGCAAAGCGTTGAGACACCCTATGTCTCTTCCATGTTGACCCAAAAGGTCCTTGTCTTTTTCAATTTTGATTTGTGTTCTCCTTTTGGGGATGATGCAAAGCATTTAGACACCCTATGTCTCTTCCATGTTGACCCAATTAGTCCCTTTTTTACTTTGTCTTTTTTTTCTTGTGTTTTCCTTTTGGGGATGGCCTTAAGGAATTGAGACCAAAATGTCTCCTTCATGTGGACCCAAAAGAATTTTTTTCTTTTATCTTTTTTGTTTTCTTTTCGTTTGTGTTTTCCTTTTGGGGACGATGGAAGGCATTAATACCACAATGTCTCTTCCATGTTGACCCAAAACAAACTTTCTTTTTTGCTCTCTTTGTGTCATTCTTCCAGTTCTATGTATTCGGGGAATGATGGTAGTTTTGCGCTCTTTCATAAAAACATTGCAGCAACGAACATACTGACCCCAAATCCATAGATCCCTTATGTGTTTGGTGTGTTCTTTTCTAGGGGGTAACCTCCTTCTCTTTTGTCTTCCTTTTCATGTACATGGCGTAGCCTTATTCATAAACATATGACTTGGAATAGGGGCTTTTCGAGTTGCCTCTCATGTCTTGTTTTCCTTTTGCATATTTCCTTTGCTACTTTAAAGTAATTGCTCATAGAACGATGTGTGGAAATTCTTTTAAAGTGGGGGGCATACATTACCATTAATTTATTTGCATTCTTGGTTCCTAGTGTAGCCTTGTCATTCATACAATGCATTAGTTACTTTATGGATAGCATTGGGTATGATGTCCTTCATAAGTGTGATCTATCTTAGCATATTACATTCCTCTTGGTGGCCTGATGTGACGCACTGCATCCCCTAAGTTGTGAATATTTTATTCTTTGATTGGTCCTCTCTTGGAGACATTAGACATAATGTTCCCCAAGTAGTAGACCTTGCATGAACTTAACAAGACTACTTTGAACATCTTTTCACATTTTGTATTTTACATTTTTGCATTTTTGCCACCTTGCATAATGTAACTTGCATTCTTGTGGTACCTTGCTTTTTGTTCATGAGTTCTAAGCATACAGAGCTTTTCTTATCTCATGAAGCATGAACCAAAATTTTACCTTATGGCACCTTGTTAAAGTTATCAGGAGGCATAAATTTGATATCGTTCAGCAAGAAGCCCATCCAATGACACAACTTTCCCCATAGCCACTTTTGTGTTTGTGAGTGCACACCAACTAGTGTATGTATCTTACCTTTTGGGCCTTCTCAGCCGATAGACCATCATGAGTTATATCATCTCAGAGTGAGTATGCATTCTCTTTTTCAAACAATTAGCCTAGATCTAATCCACAACTAGTCAGACAAACGATCAAAGCTTCATATGAATCTTTCTTTTCAACACTTGTGTATTCCTTTCTTCTTATGCTTAGTTTTCCACGAGATCTTCATCCTGGGGTCTTGATCATCTTTCTTGATCATTTTCATTCCATCTTGCTAACGTAAGTACATTGGAACCCTCTTCTCGATGTTCATGGCTACTTTAGTGTGAGTTTGAAGCAAGTTCATCCTCTCACTAAAGTGGGGGCTAAATGCACCGTAGAAAAATAGACACTTGTCATTTTCATGGTCTTTTAGGCCTTTCTTCATGTTGTTTGGTCTATTTTGCTTTGATTTATTGATGTAATATGGCTTGAACATGCATATTTAAGTACTAAAATTCAAATAATGATGTCTTGTGAAGGTGTTGTGAAGTGTTGTAAAACATGTCTACACTCTTCTAGACTCTATTCATTACAATTCACCTAAAAATCACTTTTTCATCACTAAACAAGTCCTATTTTGAAGTGTTGTAAAGTCTTGTAAAAGGATTTCATGCTTCTCTAGGCATAATTTTATTATTTACACCTTTCTTATGCTTTATTTGACCCCTTTATGCCCTTATAAGCCATAATTAAGTGCATTTTTGAATGTAAACCCAACAAATAATATTAAATGTGACTTAATTCCTGACACTCATTTTTAGGTCCTAGGTGGGACCCATTCGCCATGGATGGAAAATGAGTCCCCCTTGGCTTGAAATTCAAAATATTTTAAATTTCCTTTCAAGTTTTTATTCAAAATCACTTGATGTCAGCCTGTGATGAGGTATTAATGGGTTACTAAGGCACAAGTGTGTATAAATAAGTGTTTTTACATCCATTTCAACTCCCATTAATCAAGATCACGTATTCACTCATTCATTCAAGCATTCAAGCACTTTACAACATCAAATCAAGCACTCATCAAGAATTTTGGAGCATCCATTGACACAACTTCATATTTTCTTCAATAAGGGTTTGGTAAGTTGATAGCATTTGAATGTTATTTGTTTATCATTCTCTTTCATTTCATTATTTCATTAAGGGTTTGACCAAGGAAAACCCCTATTTGCTAACCCTCAACCATTTTTCCCCTCTTGCATGTGTGTTTGTAAACTTTTGTGTGCAAATTTAACAAGTATTTAGGTGTTGAAAAGTGTTCAACAAGTCAACTAGTTGCTTCAAGTCAAATCAACCTTATTTCAAGCTTGGAGAAGGTATTATGTACGTTTCCTACATAATTGACTTTGGCAACCCGACAAGTAGACATCCTTAGATCTGGTGTTGCAAAGTTGTCTCCTGATTTCTCAGAATTTTGGGAGAGGACTCATTCGCCACTGGAAGGCTGGAAATATAAGTTCTGTTAGATTCTGGATCCCAACACTCATAAACTAGTTCCTGACTGTTTTCATCAGAAGAGGGACTAATTCACCACCTTGGGTAAATGAGTCCCACTGGTGAATTTATGTAATTTCAAATAGAATTCCAAAGATTCCAGATTCTTCATCAGACCTCCAGGTGCACTCTGATTCAATCCATTTCTTTTTGTTCTGCATTTATTCATTCTTTACTCATTGTTTGCATACCACATTATGTTTAACAACATAGCATAAATCTTAAGTTTTGCATTCATTATCATTCATTTAGATCACTTAATTGCACTTAGTTCATTACATTTAGCTTAAACAACATTGAATACATAACATAATTTGAATGAACCCTTTAGCATTTTTGGCCCTACTCTCTCCTTTTAGGTGAAAAACCCTAGAAGTGCTAGAAAGTCCTAAATCTACGGTTCACTTCTAAAGATTTTTTCTTTTGCTTCTCCCCCTTAGAAGATCATCTTCCTCATTACCTGCTTTCTCTTATTAGCTTTCTTTCCTTCTCACATGCTCTCTCTTTTCTTTTCTTTTTTGACATGCTTTCTCTCTTATTTTTCACATTCTCTCTCTCTCCCCCTTTGACATCAATGGAAAAGGAAAAATATATGTTCATTGAAACCTCCTTTGACATGAAAATAAAATACTCATAATGACAACACTTAAAAACTACCTGCTCCCCTTGAGAGGTAGCCACGAAAAACATCAGTCCAAAAAGATAGAACCATGAATCCACCAAACTGATGCATCTCCAAATGTATCTCAGTTTGTAAAATAGAGGGGAAATAACCCCTAGCTTATCCGGGAGATACTCAAAAGTATCTTTAGGAAGATCCTTTATAAATATATCTGCAATCTAATCCTTTGTCGAAACATACTCAAGCTTGACTTCATTCTCTATGACCTTCTTTGTTAAGAAACGATGTTTGCTAGATATATGCTTCGTGTTGGAAAGAGACACTGTAAATGATTTTTTATGTTGTCATTGATGGAAACCCTAGTCAGTGACAGATCCGCATAACATCATTTGCTTATACCGGCAGTCAAATTGAAGTCAGACAAGAAGAACAGAACATTCAGCAGTTTGGTGATCATTGACTCACTTGCAAATTTCCAATTGTTATTTTGAGTTGTGGACCTCGTGGGAGGTTTTCCAGTTCATCTAATGTGTTGTCCAGAAGTCTTAGTGCCTCGTATTAAGTCTTGTTTGAGTTTGGAGATCCGGTTGATAATTCTTTGTTTATCAGTATTTTGGGGCTGACTCAGTTAATGTAATATGTTGTGGATATTCAAGGAATGTTTTATTGAATATTTTTGTGTTTTCTCATCTTGTTTTGGGTCTAAGCTAAGTTGTGGCTGACCATTGTGGATGCGCATTACACAACTCTTACGATTTGAGCCAACAGTTGCTAATATCTTCAAGTTTTATTTGAGCTGACTTATTGCGATTAAATTGCTAGTCGTGAATATATATATGTATGATCTATTATATCATTTTGTGATATAAGTGTGGTGTTTCAATGTGTATTGCGAATACCAGAAGAGTATTGAAGCGATTTTATTCAAAATTTCACTTGTGCATAAATATTTTGTGAAGCAAGTCAGAGCAGAGCAGAGCAGAAGATTGATATCAGTCAGAAACACAAAATATTGACATTTGAGCCTAACTGGAACTGTAATCAAGCATTTGTAGATGTTATTTCTTCTGTTGATTCTTTTGGATCTAATCCAAATCTCTGTAAGGCAGTGTGCCTTCCCATTTTGAGCAGTAAGCTCTAGGCAGTGTGCCTAAATGCAAGTGCATTCCCATATTGTAAACTTCTTTTGAGTATACTTAGATTATATTGTGGATTGGCCATCCATCGTGGTTTTTCCCCTAACAGGGTTTCCATGTAAAAATCCTTTTGTTATTGTGTTGTGGTTGTTTGTTTTTTGTTTTTGCATATTAATTTTGGTTGAATGTTCTAAGTGGATTAAAGATCAAAATAATAAAGTTAATTTTTGAAGAGCACTGATTCACCCCCCTCGTAGTGTTGCTTGTTTCCAACACTTCATTCTCAAGTGCTTTACAGGATTCTTCAAAATATTAATTGCACTTGTATTATCATAGAAGATAGAAATAGGATCATCATATAGCACTTTGATATCCTTCAATGTCTATTTCATCCATAAAACTTGTGTACAACAAGATGCATCAACAATATACTCAGCTTTAGCAGTAGACAAAGAGATTGAATCTTGCTTCTTACTAAACCGTGCCACTAATCTCCATCCAAGAAAGAATGCACCACCACTTGTACTCTTTATGTCATCTATACTTTCATCCCAATCTGCATCTTTGTTAAATCCTTGCTGACTCAAATACTTATCTAGCCTTGCATACCAAGCTCTAAGAGCTTGCTTCAATCCATATAAAGCTTTCTTCAATCTGCACAACATATTTGGTTGATCTATTAATTGAAATCCTTCTAGTTGTTCCATGTAGACCTTTTCATCTAGTTCACCATTCAAAAATGCTAACTTTGCATCCATCTGATAGACTTTGAAATCTTTATAAGCAGCTAATGCCAAGTGTTGGAATCAAGGAACACTGAGAGGGGGGGTGAATCAGTGTTCTACAAAATTTAACTTTATTTACCTAATCTTTAAACCACTTATAGCATTGAACCAAAAGAAAGATGCATGAACACAAAACAAGCAACCACAACACCATAACACAAGGATTTTTTACATGGAAACCCTATTAGGAGAAAAACCACGGTGGAGGTCAATCCACAATATGATCTGAGTATACTCAAATAAGTGTTTACAAAAGGAATGCACATGCATTCAAGCACGCTGCCTAGAGCTCACTGCTCAAATACAAAAGAAGACTCATTGTCTTACAAAAATATTTGGATTACATCCAGAAGATTTGAACTAAGAGAATAGTATCTACTAATTCCTTATTACAGTTCCAGTTAAGCACATTAATCACTTTCTTGACCTTTAGTATGATTTTTCTCTTTTTCTCTATCTGCTTTAATTTGCATCACAAATCCTTTTTCGCACAAGTGAAACTGTGCATAATCACTCTACAATTCTTTTGACTTTCACAATACACACCAACACACTTCGTACATACATCCAAATGATATAGATGATCTCTTATATATATCAGCAACTAAGGATTTAATAAACCACATGTCGGCTTCAATAAAACATAAAATATTTACAAACCGTCGGCTCAATCCACAAATAATTTTCAATGCGCACCAACCAAAGTCGGCCACAACATAGTGAGGACCCAAATCAACATGCTCGAACACAAAAACACTTAAACAATTATTCCTCAATATCCGCAATATGCTACATTCATCAAGTTAGCCTTGTTGCACTGTTAAGTAGAAAATCAATCAACCGGATCTTCTAACGTGCACACAAATAGATATGAGGCTCTATGATTCAAAGATAACATAGATCATACATCGAACGACCTTCCCTAAGATCCACAACTCAAAATGATAAAAAAATATTGCATATGAATCAATGAACACAATTATGTCAGATGCTCTATTCTAACTTGACAGTTAATCACAAAACTTCATTCTGACTTCCGGTATGATCAAATGTTGACGTGCGGATCAAATCACTGACTAGGGTTTCCATCAATAACAACACCAAATGACTTGTGCAGTGTCTCTTGCCAACAATCTCCCCCTTTGGCATTGATGGCAACACTTAGTGAAAAATGACTAAGTGTTGGATCATTACCAACATGAATACATTGCCAACCTTCAAAACTTCAAAAACACAACTCCCTCTGAGATGATTAAAGCATTTTTCACTATCCCACTCTCCCCCTTTGACATCAATGGAAAAGGTAGGAATCCGCATACCAATAATCAAACAAAATTGTTGCATATGTAAAAACATGCTTCTACAACTTACATAAACTTGAATATATCTGCAAAATTGGTCTTCAATAAGCTCAAACTAGTGTCCCAACTCTTTTTGAGACTCTCCAAGATAGTCATGTGACCACATAACAGATAAGATTGCATCTTTGCTTATTCAAGATTCGTCAGATCACTGACCACCATAACATCTTGTGCTTCCTTCAATGCACTAAGAATTGTCTCCGTCTTAGGACCAATCAATCCTCTAAGCTCACAAACTTTTTCAAAAATTTTGCCTTCTTCATGCTTCAGACTTTTAATCTTGTCAAGCAGGAATACAACTTGACCTTCTTGCTTTCCAACAGAAATGGTTAGAGGATCAAATGCTTGAGAGATATCTGCTAACTGTTTCACATAATCTTTCATTTTCTTTTCAGTGTCCTTAGTGAACTTAGACAAAGATAAACATGACTTGTAAATGTTTCCACCTTTAGACAAAGCACTTTGAATACTCTTTACACAGGTAGCTAACAAATATTTTTCATTAGCAATCATCCCTTTCAACCTACTGAACCTGTTAGCATCAAATTCCTTTTGAACCTTATCCATAGCTGACTTTTCAAGTCACTCAAAATGAGTGCTTACAGAATTAACAAGTTTCTTTAGCTAACCAAATGGAGAACCAGATGAATCCTTGACATGTGAAGGCATGATCTTCTCCAAAATACCAGATGCAAGATTTAATAGCTCACTATCTTCAATATGAGATTTTAGAATCTCCTCCCTTGCCTTGGCCTGAGCAAATGATGCAACTTTCAGTTTCTCAATGGGAGATAAAGTAGCCAAGTTGATAGGACCTTTAACTAGTTTAGGATCAAACTCCTCTTGTTGCTCTTCCAAAAACTCCTTTACTACCTTAGCAGTGTCTCTTGCTTCCACATGAACCTCCTTTGCTTTATCCTTCTCTTCAATCACATATTATTCCTTGGCTTGAGGAATCTCAACTTCTTCACCTAACATCTCTTTAGGAGCTTCAGTATACATAGGTATTTCAGTGCCATGTATATCTAGAGGATTTAGACTATCCTCAAATGTGTCCTCTTCAATTCCCAAACCAGATGGAATATCTTCAACATGAGCTTCTTTAGAAACAACATTGTATCTTTTTTTCAACATAATTGCCTTGAGGATTTTCTCAGTGTCTTTTTCCACCTCTTCAGTTTTCCCAATCATCACCTTATTCACCCTTGTTTTGCTCTCAAAATCCCTTTTTGCTTCATTTAGAATATTCTTCATCTCTTCAATAGACATCACCGGATACAAATCAGTAAGTATCTGTTCTCTCATTTTCTCTTCTTCAGTTCTTGCATTCACTCTCCTCATTTCTAAAACTTCATATAGACCTTTGGATAACTCAGACATTATTTCAATGAGAGTCATATTGAAATTGTTTAAATACTTTATTGTTGCTTCCTCAAGAATTCTTTGACCGACACTATCAAAGTTGTCATACCATTCACAAAGAGGTCTAAGATTACTATCCTTAATCAAAGCTTTTTCCACTTCTTCTATAGACATACCTGGTTTGTCAATTTTCATCTTTTTCTTTGCTTTCTCTTCACCGAAGGGCTTGTCCTTAGTGAATTTTATTTCCTTTGAGCCCTTATGCTTAATTTCTCTTACCTCCTCATCAGATTCAGTTTCTTCATCTTTAGAAACAACAACATAGACTCTTGTTCTCTTGTCCTTCTTCCTCTTTCCCTCTCTTCCAGATGTTTTTGACTTGAGCTTTCACAAGACTTGACTTCTTTGTAGGACCGGATGAGAGAGCAGAGCTCCTTGTGGATCTAGATCTGGTAGAGGATGCTATCGGACTAGTAGACTCAGTTCTAGTTGGCTCTCCTACTTCAACTTGTTCTCTTTTTCTTCTAGCTTCTCTCATAGCTTCAGCTGATATACCCATGCTATTTGCAAAAGCTTCCACTTTTCTTACTCTCTGGATTATCATTGGCTTCTTCAAATGTGTATGAACTTCCATATTATTTTCCTAAAAGGTACCAAACCTTTCTTCTGTTGGATCTTGAGGTTTACTCAATAGGTGTTGAGCATACAGCTCCAAAATGTTTTCCTCAACCTCATAACCCATAGGCATTATCCACATTATTCTAGGATCAACAACTTCCATAAAACATTGAGCAATATCAACCATGAAGCAAATTGTTTCCTTGTATTTCTCAACAATAGAAGTAGGAATCCTTTCCCTGGCTTGCATCTCATTCTATAAACTCTTGAAATAACCCCAGATAGCAGTTTTTCTAGCTTTACTATCACCAATTCCATACAAGATGTCTCTAATTTGAACAACTATAGGTTTATAACCTTGCCAATGCACTTTTCCAACTCCTGGAACTTCATTCATGAAATAAAAGAATAGACACAACAACAAGTTGTCATACTTGAAGGAATTCTTCTTATCCTTCTTGATTTTTCCAAGTTTCTCCATTAACTAGCTCTAGAGTAACTCACACAGGTCATAATCTGCATTTTCCTTGCCCAACTGATATGCTACATAGATTGTTGTACCGAATACAAAATTGTCTCGGCTAGAGTGATAGATCTTGTACCCAATGACCATAGATGCAAATCTGACATCTACTTCAATAATGTCATCAATTGTCATAGTTCTCTTGTCAAACACTAAACCGGCTGCATCTGTGATTGTTTGATTCTTCACAACTTTCAATGTGGGCAACCCACTGGATGAATTTAAACTAGTAGCAATCCTTATAGCTTCCTTTTTAATCTTGAAAGGCTGACTTAACCACATGAAATCGACATGCAATCGACTCAACATATACCAAACCTATTCATTTTCTTCAAACACGGGAAATTTCACAATCTGAGTGAATTTCTTCTCCTCCAAAGATTTGAATTCAGATTTTACATGGAAATCTTCTCCCACAATGTGATTGGTGTACAAATTTAGCAACTGGGAGCTTCCTAACTCTTCAACATTTGCATGAATGTATTCCCTAATATCTTTGATATGCAAAACACCATATGGGATGGAGGAAAATGCACCTAAAGGTTTTGTTTCAATAGATTTGAACGGGTGCCATTTGAATTTTGGACGGGGCCTATCCTTAATATCCACAACCAATGGAGCAGCCATTTCCAAAAATATAAGTTCATGAGTTTTTGGATAGATACCTTTCGTCGGATTAGGGTTTGATAGCTGAATCAGTTTCAAACTTGAATCTTCACCAAACTTCGCCAAAGTTCACTTCAGATCACTCCAACCTTATTCTTCTCATAATGCAAAGTGACAAATGAAGAATATAAATGACTTTTTATCATTCGTGTACCTAACTTTTTCATCACAATAAATGCTTTTTCCCTAGGTCTTCCGAATACCTTGTTTTCACATAATGTGAAAGAAAATTCTTTCGCGGACCTTCAATTTTGCATAAATTCTCTCCACAATACATTCCAAAACATATGTACATCACTAATGCAATCATTGCAATCTGCCACATTTTGGTTCCAATAGTCAATAGGGGGTTTAAAAGATTTTCTTGAGAACTCCCCTTAGGCTAGAGGCCTTAAACAATTCCTGGAGGAATTACCAAAACCTGGTTTTGGTGTGGAATCATTTCTTGCATCAGAATGACTCTTCTTCACCCATATCTTCATTTGCTTCCTAATCTCATCTTAGTAACTTTTCCTTTTCCCTTTTCATCTTTCTATATTTTTTTCCTTTGATTTACCAAACCCTTCCTACTTCTACAAAATCTAGCAATGTGACCAGATTTGTTGCAATTGTAGCACACCACATTTCTTTGTCCAAACCAGTTGTTCCATTGATTTTCTCTTGATCTACATTGGTTAGCAATATGGCCAAATATATTGTAGGTATAACATCTGACATCTCTATTGAAAAAGTTGTTTGACATATTTCCACATTCATTTGACTTATGACCATACTTATTACAATTAAAGTATTGACTTGAGAATGATGGACCACTTGGATTCATTCTACTTCTACATTGAGTTGCCATATGACCAAATTTATTGTAAACAAAATAGTAACTATTGAACCTTTGAGCATTAGGTTGTCTTACCGGATACCTTCCAGCTTTGTTCATCTGATTTCTTTGCCTAAATCTCCTTTGTCCAGATCCAAAGCTTTCTCCTTTTTCATATCCAATGCCTCACTTGTCACTTCCAGTCCTCTGACTTTTAATCAATTCATGAAGCTTGGTTCAACTAATCTTGAACTTCTCCTTGAATTCATTTGTAGTAGAAAGTTCATCTCTGAGATCAACAATCTACTATTCAAGCTCTTCTTCATTATTTCTGGATTGTTCCAATTCAAGCTCCTATTGATTGAATCCATCAGTAATTCAGTTACATTCTTCAAATTTCTCTTTCAAGGACTGAGGAAGATTCTCTTCATTCTTCTTTTTGTCTTCAATCTCCTTGGTCATCCTCATCATAATAGATTCCATCTCATGCTTTGGGACTGCATTATATCTAGCAAAATTTTCACATTCTGCTATCTTTTCCTTCAGGGCTTGACTCAGTTGTTCATCTTCAATGCTTTTACTCTCCTTCTGCTTGATCTGATCATAGAGTTCCCTTCTCTTCTCCCCAGACTTATTGATTTTATCTTCCAATGATTGAATGAATTTTTCAAAATTCGGGAGGCTTGCTTGCAATTCCCAAACTTCAGATTTGGACTGATCAAGATCATCTAGTGCCACCAAAAGTTGTTGTTGAAGACTGCTTGAATCCATTGAATCACTTTCTTCGATCTTCCCCAAGCTTTTAAAATTCTTCTGAGGAACTAGGCTCTGATAGCAATTGTTGGAATCAAGGAACACTAAGTGGGGGGGTGAATCAGTGTTCTACAAAATTTAACTTTATTAACCTAATCTTTAAACCACTTATAGCATTGAACAAAAAGAAAGATGCATGTGTAGACATCCAAATTTGGACACTTAATTTATCCAAATTTATCACTTTTCATCTAAACATCCTTCTCAGGAGTTGAATTAAAGTAATATTATTATTTGAATTAATATCTTTAGTCTGCTTAAAGTCCTAAAGGTATTTAATTAATAATTAATGCCTTACCCTCTTTAATCCCCTTTTCATCAGGTAGTTAAATAAATGTACATTTTATTTAATTCCTCATCATCATTTTCATCTAGTCCTAGTCCCGTTTCCTAATCTCTTCATTAAGGATGTGCACATGCCTAATCCTTGATTAGGATCAATGTCGCATCCTCAACTTTTGCAGTTGGCTTTTAATCCTAACTGGCCCTAATTATCCTCCAATTACTGATTAATTAAGCCTAATCATTCTCCAAGGAATTTTTAATTCCTTTTTATACTTCCTAGATTTCCCTCTTTTATATGTGAATTTTTAATTCACATTCCATCCTTCCAAGGCTTCTAGAACCTTGGACTTGTCACAATCTCATGTGACCAACCTTGGACTTGTCACAATCTCCACATGTGACCAAGTCCCACCTTTAGAGCCATCTTTTATCTTTAGACTTTCCTAGAATGTGGATTTTTAATTCATGACTCCCAATCCTTCCTTTTCCCATAGCAGATTTTGAGATTCTGGAATTCCTCAAATGTCCCTTTCACTCCCACTTGGGGACAAGGAATCCCTTTTTGTGGAAATCTCCTCACTCCCCAAGGTGCATGTCCTTTTTCCACCTCATGTACCTTCTTGACACCTCATTTACACCTCATATCCTCTTGTCCACTTCACCCTCCACATGTCAAGATGTGAGGGTTTGTGGGTCTCAACCCACCTTAGCCCTTCATCTTGGCCTTGTTGGAGCAATCTTGACCGTTGAATTCTCTAGAGAATTCAAATTCTCCTATAAATACCCCCTCCTCAAAGGGCATTTGAAACACTTTATATTTTCATAACTATATGCTGCCCATTTGAATCCTCAATCTTTTACCATCATTTAGCCATCTCTTCAATCATCTTGCACATTGAATCTTGCATTTTAGTCACCCAAACAATCATCTAAGGAGCACACAAACCATTACAAGCAAGGGCCAATCAAGGAAAAATCAACAACAAGGAAGGTGAAATTGTTTGTGTCTTATTTTGTCCATTTTCCTTATTGTTTATCACTCTTTTGGCTAATCTTGAGGTGTCCTTGGTATTTTTTCATTTACATTTCTTAGTTATTTATGCACTAGAATAGGATAAATTCCAAGGTATACATTTCTGGCACGCCCAGTGGGACCCACACACGGGTCTTGCATTTAACGTCTCTTTTGGTTAAGAATTTTGCAGGAAAAGCTCGCAGAAAGGCGGCAGGGCCCTCTGCTTTACCATAGAAAGGCGGTAGCGCCCCTGCAGAAAGGCGGCAGGGCCCCCGCAGAAAGGCAGTGGCGCCCTCGCAGAAAGACGGTAGCGCCCCTATAGAAAGGCAGTAGCGCCCTCGCAGAAAGGCGGTAGCGCCCCTGCAGAAAGGCGGTAGTGCCCCTGCAGAAAGGTGGCAGCGCCCTCTTGGCCACCTGAAAGTTTTATTCTCTCTAACACAATTACTACAATTAGGGATACATTTAAAAGGTTTTACTAACACTTTCCTTGCAGTGGGAGGGGCGCAACTTTCCATTTTTAAATCTGACAAAGTTTGTTGCAGAAAGGC
>VDFB02150137.1:63004-120443 GCA_007258455.2 Sequoia sempervirens | reverse complement strand
TTCTAGCAACATAAGAAAAAGCCTCTTCAAAGTCAATTCCTTCCATTTGGGAATGTCCTTTACACACTAGTCTTGCTTTGTTTCTAACAACTTCACCTTGCTCATTCAATTTATTTCTAAAGACCCATTTAGCTCCAATTACATTTTTCTCCTTAGGTCTAGGAACAAGAATCCATGTATCATTCTTCTCAATTTGTTGTAGCTCTTCTTTCATTACTTCAACCTAATTTTCATCTTTGCATGCTTCATTCACACTATTAGGCTCAATCTTTGAAATTAAACAGTATTCTTTTGTAATTCTACTCGTAGTTTGGACACCTTTGTTCTTATCACCTATAATTTGATCTTTTGAATGATTTAACCTTACATACCTTGGAGTCTTAGGATGTTCTTGAATTTTAGGCTCTTGTGCTCTCACTTCTCCACTTTCACTAGTTTCTCCTTCCTCTTGATCTTCTTGATTCACCGAAATGATCTAAACTTGATTTGAAGTCTAACCTTTGTTTGTATTGTCATTCTGATCATCAGAATCATATGAATAGGTTTTGGATGGTCTAGCAATGTCTTCATGAACCTTAACATTTTCACTTTCAACCATTTTCTTCAATCTCTTATTATAGCACCGGTAGGCCTTACTCTTAGTAGAATAACCAAGAAAGATTCCTTCATCACTCCTAGCATCAAACTTTTGGTATATCTTCATCTCTTTTGATATAGCATCTACTCCCAAAGATTTTAAAATATCTAACAGTAGGCTTATGAATAAACCATAGCTCAAAAGGGGTCTTACTAGTATCACCTTTGATTTATACCCAGTTGAGGATGTAAACAACAATACTCACAACCTCTCTCCAATAGATATGAGGGACATTTCCTTCCAACATCATAGTTCTAGTAGCATCTTGAACTATCCTGTTCTTCCTTTCCACAACACCATTTTGCTAAGGGGTTCGTGGTACAGATAATTGCCTCTTTGTTCCATGCACTTCACAAAAAGAATTAAACTCATTGGAAGTGAATTCACCACCTCTATCTGATCTCAGACATTTAATCTTCAGACATGTCTCTGTCTCAACCATAGCCTTAAAGATCTTGAACTTATCTAGAGCTTCATATCTCTCCCTTAAGAAAGTATCCCACATCATTCTATAATAATCATCAATGAGCAACATGAAATACCTGTAACCTTGTAAACTTTTGACTCTAGAGGGACCACACAAATTAGTATGCACAAGCTCCAACAATTCATTTGAACAATGTTGTTTGTTTCTAAATGAAACTCTTGTTTGCTTTTCTAATTGACATTCCTTGCATATGCCATTAGTAGGCTTTACCAACTTAGGAAGATCTATCACAACCTGTGTAGAACTTATCTTGATAATATTGCCAAAGTTAAAATGACACATTCTCCTATGCCACAACCAACTTTCATCAACTTGAGAAATCAAACAAGTTTTACTAGTAGCATTCAAGTGAAAGATGTTAGCTTTTGTTTTTGTACTTGAAGCAATCACATTTCCAAAATTTCCCAGTATTTTGCACTTTCCATCCTTGAACTGAAGATTGTATCCCTCATCAACCATCTGACCAACACTTAAAAGATTATGCTTCAAACCTTCCACATATAGGACATCATCAATATTATTCTTACCATCAAGAGAAATGCATCCTTTGCCACGGATTATACCACCATTGTTATCACCAAATCTTACAAAATCACCATCATACATTTCCAATCTCACAGATTTTCTTTTATCACCTATCATGTGATGAGAGCATCCACTTTCAATCACCCATTCATCTTTCTCTTCAACTCGAGTAGCTAGGGCTTTCTCCACATTTGTACAACTAGTAGATTTAGCAGACACATGATTATTTTCCTTGATAGCAATAAATACCCATTCGTCCTCACTTGCATTCCCTTTATCAAATTCATCATCTGTCACACCTTCATTAGTAGCATAATAACACTTCCTTTGAAATTTAGACTTGTTAGGTCTTGACTTAGGAGCTCTTTCCGGACACCTTGTTGCAGAATGACATATCTTATTACAAGAAAAACATTTTAAAGGAAACTTTCCTTTATACTTACCTTGTCCTTTGGCTTCTCTTTTGAAAATAAGTACTTCAAGCTCATTAAGTTCTCTTTCTTCTTCTTCAATTTGTCTCATTTCTTCCTCATACTTGAATACCTTTCTAGAAGAACTTTCACCCAGATCATATCTTTGCTTATCTCTTTCAGAAGTAGTAGCCTTGAATGAAAATTCTATCTTAGGAAGAGCATCACCAAACTCACTTAACTCAAAAGCTATAAGCTTACTAATCAACATATCTCTGGTTACATTTGTCATAGTTCAGATCTCTTCAATAGTTGTAGCTTTGACTTTGTATACAACAGGCAATGATCTAAGCACTTTAGCAACAATTTCTAGTCCATCCAACTATCCACCAGCACATCTGATACCACACACAAGTTCATTCACTCTTTGCATGAAAGTAGTGATATTCTCATCATCACCCATTCTCAACATTTCATATTTCCTTTTTAAACTTTGTAGCTTAGCAATCTTCACATTCGCATCACCTTCATACAAAGTTTCCTACTTTTTCCAGATCTCATAAGTAGTCTTTAGATCCATAACATTTGTCATCTTAGAATTTGTCAAAGCACTCAACAATGCTTCCTTAGCCCTAATATTTTATTCAACATCCCTCATCTCAGCAGTAGTAGTAGGACCATATTAAGGAATAACATACCTATTACTTGTAATGCCCTAGTAAGATTCACCAATGCATCTCAGATAACACTCCATTTGATTCTTCAACAAATAATAATTTGTTCCATCAAATCTCAGACTATCCTTCTTATATGTCGCCATCCCAGATCACCTCAAATTGTTAAACTTCTTCCAAGGAACCTGCTTTGATACCAATTATTGGAAACACAAGGGAAGACAACTGAGAGGGGGCAGTGAATTAGATGTCACAAAATTTCAACCTTAGTAAAATTATTAACCTTACTCTCAGATTTGGTTAATAACAATGAAAGCATGAATCATCAACACATCATAAACACACATAAAACCAATATTTTTACTTGGAAACCCTACTAGGGGAAAAACTACAGTGGAGGTTACTCCACAAGATTATACCCTGTTAAAAGTATAGGAAGAATAAATGGGGAATGCACATGCATTCAGGCACACTGCCTAGAGCTCACTGCTCGAATACAGAGGAAGACACACTATCTTAGAAAAACATTCAGATTATAACCATTCAGATTGTGAATTGAGAAAGTAGCATATGCTAATGCCTAATTACAGTTCCGGTTAAGCACATGAACACTTCTTCACTCTTCTTCACACTCTTCTCTTCCTTTGAATGATTTGAACATTATTCAAACATCTCTCACACCACCCATATGTGCAAATGAAGAAAAAATCGTTTATATATATCTGCAACAAGGAATTACATCGCTACATGTCAGCTTCAAAAAATTAATAAAAACGAGTACAAACTATCAGCCCAAAACAATAAATATTTATTAATGAGAATCCACCAAGGTTGGCCACAACATAGTGAAGACCCAAAATGAAATACTCAAACATGAAAATACTTCAGACAATTTCAATTCGAGGGTCCACAACAGGCTTTAATACCCTGTCAGCCAAGAACATGATAAACATAAACACACAAGAGAAAATCTCCAATCGTGAGCACAACGAGCAACGCGGACGTGCAACAAAAATTGAGCATGATCTAGAAACATCCAAAAACATCATGAATCACCAAAGAATCATCCAAAACAACTGAACTTACTAGAATCACATTATCTTCATTCAGGAACACAAACTGAAGCAATAGAAAAATTGTCAGAATACAAATCTTCATAACTCTATCAAATCTTCATGCGGATCTCTAAAACTCAACATGGATAAACTAGATATACTCTACAAGAAACCCTTTAATCCACAACATTTGATCATCAACGTACTGGGCTCACCAATAGACAAAACTTCACTTCACCATTGACAACCTGCAACTCATTTCATTAAATTCTTTTCAGTATCCTTGACATATACAACTTCTAACATCTTCAAGCTAATAGTGTTGACATAAATGACAACCACATATTAGCAACACAACCACAACATCCAACAAGGTTGATTTGGAGCAATGGATGATGTGATTTGCGGGATGGATTGAGTGATGCTTTGGAATGAGCGTGTGAATGAAACTAGAGCCATGATCCCAAGAGGTTTTTCCACAATAGTGCTTACATAAAAATCAAAATTAGAATGGAGTTTAGCCCCTTCTTTGGCCAATTCTAGCATGTATTGTGAGGGATTGAGTTTCATCATGGTATTGAAAATTCTGTGAGTTTTAGGATTTTGGACCATTTCAATAATCTCATCTTGAGTCATCCCTAAAACATTGTTGGTGATGTCTTCCACTTGACCCTCCTCTTGATGATCTTTTGAAAGTGGAGGAAGGTTGCTCATGGGATTGCTAGACCCAATGGGATTGATTTCGGGAGTGGTTTGACTCAAGTCACTCGAAGTTGATGTTTCTTTGTTCATTTCCATGTTTTTCTTGTATTAAGCTCTAGTTTGGACCATAAAATGAGGATCAATTTTCAAGAATATGGGAGGTGAACCTCTAATTCTTTGGATTGATCTAAACTTTAGGCACAAAAAATAAAGTATAAGATATTAAGGATCAAAAGGATGGTGATGAGATATGTGAAAGATGAATGATTTGTGGATGATTGAACTCTTAGGAAACCTTGAAGAGGATACTAAACTTTAGGACTTGGATTGATGTTTGATTTGATTTTGGATCGTTTTGATTTGATTTGGCTTGGATAGTGAACTCATAAACTCTAAGAGGTTGGATGTTTTCCTAGAGTAAACTTTTCCACAAGATTCTAATTTGACTAAGTGTGTAAAGAAGGATTCATCTACACACACCTAGCCAAACAAGCTGATTTGATTTGATTTTGGATTTTGGATAATGAACTCCTAGACCCCAAGATGTTGGATGTTATCAAGGGATAGACTTGTTCACAAGGATTGATAATTTGAATAAATATGTGAAGAAGGATTCATCTACACACATTTAATCAAACAAGATGATTTTGATTTGTTTCAAATGATTTTCCCAAAGTTTAGCATGAAGGATTTTTTCAAGACTTCCAAGAGTTGTTGGTTAGGTGAATTTGATTTTGATGTTTGAGGATGAATGAAGGTTTTGATTTTGATCCTAGGAGACTTAGAAAGACTTTTTTTTACTAGACCAAGGTGTTGAAGAACATACTAATACTTCCTATGTGAGGTACTCAAACCTTTGAAAGAGACTTGGATTTTGACAATAGTAAAATAAATACAAAATGGGATTGTTCCTTGATGCATGTCTGTAAAAGTTGAATGTCAATTTTTCTCTAAATTCGTATAGCACGGACAAACATTTCTTGTGAGCTTTTTGACTAAGAGCTTTGGATTTTGGTTTTTGGACTTTGATCTTTCAGGAAATCATTTGGAACAACACATGTGTGGGGCTCACTTGTTCTTATCTTTGCTTAATGGGTTCTTTTTATCACAAACACTCTCTTGATTAGATTTTCAAACTAAAATTTCTAATGTCCTAATTTCTTCTCATCCCACAAAGTCCATTATGTGGAAATAAAGGAAATCAAGGAAATAGTTTCCTATTGTTAACTTTAGTGAGAGAAAATTGAGATGAAAATAGAAATACTTAGAAGCCTCTAAGGATAGAATCCCTAGGGCAAGCAATAGCACTTGGATTTTTTCAAAGGTATTTGTTTCCTAAAGGGTTTGAATTTTTTTTTATGAATAGGCAGTTATCTATATTAAATTAAGATAAAGACACATATTCACAAAAAAAGATGGGTGGTAAAAAGGCACACCTCGAGAGTCAAATGGGCAACGCCCATAAAAAGCAAAAGATCACGTGGGCCAAGCCCAAAAGTCCAAGATTAAAAAAAATAAAAGAAGAGGGCCATTAAGTGGCCAAAGCAATGCCAACAGAGCCAGGCGGGTCTCTATCATCCATGTTCTTCCCCCATACATCAACAAGGTTTGGAGTGACGTCAGGACGAGGACCCCAACCATCATCATCTTTTTCCTTCTCTTTATCTTTACCCTCATGTTGGGGTGAGATTGCAAGTGCCAGATGCAAAAATATTTTACCAATATCTGGCCAACCAAAGCCAAAAGCAGGAGGGTCATCAGAGGGCCACTCAGAATTGCCACCGCTGCTCCTTGAAGCACTGCCAGAAGGCCACCCTTAGCTAGCCCATGACGGAGGAGAGTGGTTTTTTCGAGGAGTACGAGAATCCTGCCAAAGCAGAGGCTAAGAGTGGGGATGCACATAACCACTCCGCTACCGGCCCCGAGAGGGTGACTAGCCGCAGGAAGAGGTTGGCGAAGTGGGGACTCAAGCAACAATACAAGGGTAATTGCCCTAGTGATCCAATAAAACTTGAAGGTGAGGAACTTCAAGTGCAACTTTGTTAGCTTGCACCTGAACCTGTAGAAGCACATTAGAGAAAATAATAGCTTTAGCATACAAAGATACATTAATATCCATTTGAGAATGAGAAAAAATGCAAGTATTTTTATCTTTCTAGATATTGATTAGAATTTCCACCCTGAAAGTGTGTTAAAGTTGGGTGAGTTTTGCAGGAAATTTGGGAGAATCTCCCAGTAGAACCATATTCCAGGAGAAAGGATTTGGCCTAAAGGGCCAAAAAAATTTATGAATCCAAGTCCAAAGTTGTTGAGCTCTGGGAAAAAACCAGAAAAGATGCTCAAAAGTCTCAGCTTGCCCACAAAAAGGGAAACGGGGGTCTTGGACCCCCAAGTGAACAAGTCAATAATCCACAGGAAAGCCTTGTAAAAGAATACACCAAGCAAAGTGGGCAAGTTTCGAAAAAACACTTGTAGACCAAGTGGCAGCAAATCTTTTAGGCTAGACATGAGCGAGAGATTGAAGAAGCCACCTTTGGTTCAAACTCTGAATCATAGGAAAGTGTGGTGAAAGCCACTTGTAACCAAGCCAAGGCTTGTAATTCCTGAAAGGGGTGTCTGGATACCACTTCTAGTCTTTCCACCAAGGTTTGGTCCCATGAATTCCAACCTTATGAAGCATTTCTACATGAATAACATTCACCAGACCATCATAAGTAGCATGGTCTTGGTTATGAAGCCTGTTTTGGGCACGAAAATCTTCCCACGACATGATACGCATGGTGGGTCTATGAAATAACTATTGCAGGGTCTGGATAACCTTCTTGTGGAATCTGAGCACCTTAAGCCAAGGCGACTTAGCCAATGGATAACCATTACAAGCAAAAAGAGGTGACCACCAAATATTATGTTGGTTGAGAGAAAGCCCATCTCGAAAACCAGAGCCAACCCAATGGAGCCAGGGCTTGATAGCCTCCCAAGCACGCTAGATACTTTTTTCCACAAAAATTCCCAACAATTTGGACTGGTTCCTAAAGGGCTTGTTGTCGCACAAGCATGGGTTCCTGTGCAATGAAAACCTACTCATAATGAAACACAAAGGCTTGGAGAATGTTAGGAAGCTCAAAAAGCACCTGAACACCATCTTTATTTTTTTTAATACCCTGGGATGAGTGTCTGGCACGTAGAGCCAAAAAAAACTCTTTGGATGCATGATCACCAACTTTTAACCAATGTAATCGAGCCTTGATTTGCGCACCTCTTGTAGCATAATTGTCTACAACTTGCTTTTTGTGCCTTAATTATGCCACCCTGGCTTGCAATGGTGGAGAAAAAGGGCTGACCGCCAAAGCCTCAACAGCTGAGTGGAGGTCAGTGGTAGTAGCTCCATAAGACCACCGGTGAAAGATAGCCAGCTGACAACCATAAATGCACAAAAATATAGTCTTGCGAGTGATAGCATCATTCCACCAAGTAATCTAGCTTATATGATGAGCTGGCCTGCACTCCAGATTCCAGACTCTGCAAATGTGGGCTAGGGTAGCTTGTGGTAGAGTAAAGACGTATTTAGAAAAAAATGAGTTTTACACGTGTAAGGCTATCGAGTCTCCCATTCAATGCAAAAAGAAATGGGGAAGTGGTCCGACAAAGTCACATCCACTAACAACTTAACCAAGAGAGAAGATTTGTCAAAAGAGAAAAAATATTGAGCCAAGATCATGGCACGATTAAGGCACTTAAATATTATGTCAGAACCGACTCTATAATTACACCAAGTGTGCCAGAGAGAATGAGAATGGCAGCGACCAATATTGGGATCAAAGAGCCCCAATTTATTGCGCATGTAAAACCATGCCTCCCTTTCGCTAGTTGTCCATCTGAATGGAAAGGTGCCATCTTTGTCATACACCATCTCAACCATATTGAAATCCCCACACAGTAACCATGTAGCAATTGGCAATGAATCAACAACCCAATGCTAGAGCAAAGAGCATTCCACAACATCATTAGAAGCATAGACATTAATAATCCCACAAGAATGATTATCAATGTTGAGAAGGATCCAGATGAGCCAATGAGTGGGATCAGACCTGTGGTCGACCACACAAGAGTGCCACCGTGGGGAAAAAAGGGTGATAGCTCCACCATGCCCAACATCATGAGCAGTACAAAATATTTTACTGGTTGGCCAAATAGAACAACAAGCTATAGCAAGCAAAAAAATAGAAATTTTAACTTCTTGGAGACAAAGCACTTCAATACCAAAATACTTACGCAAGGTATCCCTGACAGAATACTTTCTAGAGAGGTCTATCAGGCCTCGAACATTTCATGAGAAGAAATTCATGAATGGAACTCCATATTTTCGAAGCCTGGTTCCTCTTAATTTAGAGAAGAGAAACGATTATGCCAAAATTTTGGTGGAACTGACCCAATCTGGATGGAAGGAGAGGAAAACCTCCACTTTTCTTGAACATATTCCCCTTCTTTCCTAGGAGGAGAAGGGCTGCAAGACCTCCTTTGAGCTCCCGTCACGGGAGGAGAAACATTTGGTTGTGTTAACATGACAGCAGCCCGCTGAGGCATTACCTTTTGCCTAGGCTGCGACAGAACATAATCAGCTCCAATAGGAGCTTCCTTCCCCTTCATTGAAGGGTTTGAAACATCTTTCATTGGTTCAAAGGCCTTGGGGGCCAACCCAAAGCTAGTGCACTTGTTCTTACAGTTCGTAACCATAGTCCATTTTGCATCAGGTTTGGCAGTAGAGGCATCCACCAGATGAGGCTTTTCAACATCTTGTGGCAGAGGTGGTGTACAAGGCACTGCCAATGGGCAGTCCTTGATCTTGTGATCAGCGGATTGACACCTATAACACATGTTGGGAAGATTAAAATATGTGAGCTTTTGGGTATGCCAGAGAGCTCCAATTTGGATATCAATGGTGTCTCTCAAATCTTTGGAAAGGTCCACTTCCACACAAACCCTCTTCTGGGGTCAGGCCTGAAAGAACCTATCTCTCTCAATGCAAATAACCCTCCCCAACGAGGAAGCTATATGATTTGAAAAAGGCACATAAGGCAAGGGTAAACTAGGAAATTCAATCCAGATCGAAACCCACAACTTGATGTCATCTGAGACAACAAATTCCT
Source organism: Sequoia sempervirens (assembly GCA_007258455.2). Lineage (NCBI taxonomy): Eukaryota > Viridiplantae > Streptophyta > Pinopsida > Cupressales > Cupressaceae > Sequoia > Sequoia sempervirens. The sequence continues at coordinate 110,806 of VDFB02150137.1, read as the reverse complement.
GGGTCCATGCCTAGAAAACTAACAAAGAAGACCAGACATACTAGGGACCATGGACTAAGATAGCCTAGACATGATTGACTTCTGCAAAGCAAAACAAAAAGAATCCCTTGGTTAAATTTTGGACCATGTCAAGGCGGACCCCATGAGGGACCAAAGCCTTGTTGACCCACTCTTTAAGCACACTTTTAGGGGGAGTTTTCCCAACAAAATACTTGACAAGGGTGTGTTGCTCAAGCCATTGACAAGCAGTATCAAAATATGGTGAAGGAAAAACCACATCAACTGGTGAATCAGAACACTTACCTCATGAAAGACTTTCAGAACAAATTTTTGGGGACGTTTGTTCGAAGGAACAACCATTGAGCAAAGCTGATGAACCGTTAACACCAACATGAAATATCGGGTTAGAGCAAGTTGAAGGCATATTAAAACACAAAAACCACACTAAATGTAGTCATACACATAGGAAAAGAGGAGTTTCCTATGCTAACAACGCAGTATGACACGAGAGGCGTCAAGAATGACCATAGACAACACAAAACCCTAACAGATCTCATACACCTTCCACTTTAAGGGTTTGAAATTTGATGATCATGTTGAATGTTTGTTTTTTCAATGCTTGGGATCCAAGCAAAGTGTTTTTTATTCCAAATAATGCACAACCTTATTGATAATGAAGAGACAATATTTGTTGAGTTCCCACTTGGATAAATCCAGCTACGCCTACTCTTAGCAGATGATTAGAAGCTTGACCACACAGGATCCCCCTTACAGTGCACTTGCTTCTCAGGTCAGCCAAGCTTCAATACCCATGAAACTCCCATGGCATACTTCTCATCTCTACTAAGAGCCATAAAAACGTGGGACCACTTCATAATGATCGTTCTTGCACTAACAAATAGATTATGAATTTGGTATTTCTAAACAAGAGGTTCTAGTATAGGCATTCCATTCGTGGGAGATCATCCATTCGGCAAGAGACCATTGTTTCCCTTCTTGTTAGAACAATCCTCATGATACTTGAACTTTCCTCAAGTACCCACACTTATATACAGGTTGGAAGTCACTTGGCTTTAGCGTGTTCCCGATTGGGTCATTCCCTGGGGTGATTACTTTTTCCCACTAGGCAGGCCCTCTAAGGATAAACAAAAGAAAACAAAAACATCTGTAGTTTGATTGATCCTTGTTTAGAAGCAAAGAGAGAACACACACGATATACTCAACTCACACTCACAAACTTTGTTCAATTTTAAGAACCCAAATGAAATGTGGAGGCAATCTTTTATGCAACTTAATGTCACCAAAAAGCCTTTTAATTCTCAAGATCACTGTGAAGCATGAGAGAAGTGCATAAACCTTTTTAGATGAGATTACTTTGAATAAAATATTACAAGACACACAAGCACATGTTCATTTTAACTTCAAAGTAGAAAATGAATTCTTTTTAAGCACCAACTTTGAAGTGTGAGATTTGTTTATTCAATTGTTAAGTCCAAAACAAAATGTAGTAAGTTCCTAAGATTCTCTTTAACCATTTTGTTTTGTTCTTTTTAGAGCCCAAATGAAATTTATTGAGTCCTAAAGCATGAAAGATAGCAAATCCTTAGAATGGTATTATAATCTCTTCCAAAGTGTTTAAAAACACTTGATACAATAGAAATAAGATGTCATAGAGGAGTCTTTTGTCTTTGTTTCCTCCCTTCACTTTTGATCAAGCCAACCTACAAAAACTGGTTAAAACTACATAAATAGATGCCACAAACCAATTAGGATTCAAAAGTAATCAAAATGAAAAAGCACATGTTGAAATTAATTCAAAAACTACCTTTTACCCAACTCCAGCGGCGTAGTTGGCGATGGCAGTGTAGTTTGAAGGAGTCAGCGACACTATATGGTGATGTTGGGACTGATAGCATCATACTGTGGAGAAACCAATGACCGCATATGTGTCACAGTTTTGACCAACGACGTAGTTTGGAGTTTGACTTGATCAATGACAGAAAAGTGGCTGAGTGTTGCAGTTTGGAGTTTGATAGCGTCACTAAATAGTGCCACTAGACTGATAGTGGTGCATTTCCTCTGTCAGTGGTGCAATTTCCTATAGACACACAAAACTAAAAAAAATAGCGAAATTTGGTGAAAAAATGTGTTAATTTCTTCAAATCAGCCCTCCTTCTAGCGCCAAAATGTGAATGGTGATCCTAGACTTGTACAAACACAAAGAACAAACACATAATTAGTTCCATATACAAGTTAGAAGCAACATTCCCAATGAAATTCATTTGAGATATCAAGAACAAGAAATAAATGAAAAATATGAATAAAAACTATCAAATCTTTCTCAAAATAAACAAACTCTCAATCCCATGGGGGAATTGGTGCCATTTTGATGTGGAAAATGGCCCTTTCCCAATCCCTTGCAAGCTTGATGATGATTGATGAATATCCTTGATGAAATTTACAATAACCTAGCTATAAAAGTATAAAACTTGTTGAAAATGGATGAAAAATGGATGAGCAAATTCAAAATCTCAAGATAATGGCTTTGCATAAATTGTGGATCTTCAATCCAAATGAGAGCCTTATATTTATAAAAAAGAAAGATGAAGGATGAGGCAAAATGGATGAATGTGGGATCAAACACCAACCAATAGAATAAAGCCACTTGTCAACATGTGAATGGACAAAGGTGGAGCACATTTTGGTGAATGTGCACATTAATGCAATTAGGTGGAAATTCAAAAATGGAGAAGTGACAAGTTGGAGGGAGATGAAAGATGAAATAAATGCCACTTGGCTCAAGAAAAGGACATGTAAGAGGCCTTTAATGCCTTGTTGGAAGGACAAGTCCTTTTGGAGGGATTTTTCAAATTTGAGGAATATTCCATCCTTTGATGCCTTTTTGAATGAAAATAGAGATTTAATAAATCAATTAAAATGATTTTCATGAGCAAGTTGCAAAAGTTAGAAGATTTGATGGATTAGGATTAGCATTAATCAGGATTTGATTAATTAAAAAGGAGATTAGCTGATCTGACCATTTGATTTAGATTTTATGATTTAAATAAATCAAAGTTGAGAGGAATATGAATTTTAGACTTAATTAAATAAAATTTTATTTATTTAATTAAAGATGATGATGTTAGATTAAATCAAATAAAGATTAATTTATTTAATTTAAGGGAGGTGACTTTAAAGATTAATTAAATAAAATGAATTATTTAATTAAAAGAGGGACTATAGGATTAATTAAACACAATGATTTATTTAATTAATAGACGAGAATGACTTAATTAGATAAAATTAATTTATTTAATTAAGAGATGAAGTATGATGAATTTAATCAAGCAAGGGGTATTTAATTAAATGATAAGTAAAGGAGATGATTTAGGACGAAAAAGTGTTAGTAAAATCAAGATCAGGTGTATAAGATCAATCGGTATATTTTTCATGTCTACACTTTGCAGTTTTTCAATATAGTCATTTACTTTCATCAACATGTCCTTCAGATCTTCTATTTCTCTTGAACATCCAACATAGATCACTTCTGACGGAAAAAACTTCTTATACTCAAATTCTAGGACCTTCCTCAGGTTGTTAGGCTTCTTCCAAGGAACCAAGCTCTTATACCAATTGTTGAACATCTAAAATACTAAGAGGGGGGGTGAATTAGTATTCCACAAAACCATAATAAAATCCATCTAACTATTATTACAATTCTTACAGAATCAACAAGAGAGAACATATAAACAAATTAATGCAACCACACACATGAACACCAAAATTTTTACATGGAACACCCAAGAAGGGAGAAAAGACACAGTGAGGGTTAACTCACAATATATTATATCCGGATACAAGATATTACAAGGCTCACTACTAGGAATCACTATCCTTAAAAGGCTCACTACTTGAATAAAAGATGGCTAACCACCAAGATACAAAGATAGTGGCTCACTGCCAAAAGATTGAACTGATAGAAAACACCTTCAATGTGCAGGGTTTAGTTCCAATGAAGTTCAGAATATGATGTATTGGCTCACATAACATTCGCTTAACAAATCTGCTCTGATCTACAACTGATAAAACATTTAGGCTTGAATCTGCTTTCACCTTTCTTCCACACTCACACACCCACTTCTCACTCACACCTCTCACTCACTTCTCACTCAAAACATCTTATATATATATAGGTATATCTTATTCATTATTTAGGTCGGCCTAATTATATGAAAAAATAAATAATCAAAACTCTCTTTTTCAACACCATATATGATTTAAACATTTTATACATGTAGTGCATTATACCCAGTTGGCTAACATCCATAAAGCATAACTAGTCTCCACAGTGAATCGCATATGTTAGGTCAGCCAAGACTAGCACATAATTCACAGAATCTCCAAACCAACAAATAATCCTCAAAGAAAACACCTTCCGGATCTGAGAACACATCAATTTCTCATCATACTATCATCATAGAGACTACCAAAAAAACCACAACATAAGAATTCTCACCTTAAGAAAATGTGGAGTCCCCCACATAGATATGCCAAGCAAGGAACAACAGTAAGATACAAAGTTGAACTTTGTCAGAGATAATTTTTTTCTCACAAACCAAAATGTCTCAAGATCGAGGACATAGTTGTATGAATGAGTCATGATAACATGGTTAAGAGATTAGAGTCATATTAGATCTTGCGGTGAATTTTGAACTCAAATACCAACGCACTGGTTCATCACAAAAGAACATTACCATAAGAGAACAAATTCTGGTAAACCAAGTAGACTTCTCATATAGTTGTCACCATGTTGAAATCAATGAAAACATAAGAGCGACCAACACAAACCATCCATACTTCATGCTCATGTTGCAAGGCTCCATAATTCCAACATTTACTTTAGGAATGTAGAGTTACAAATTTAGGAGTCAACATGGCCCACTAAGTTGTATATTTGAAGCCAATTCTATTTTGAATGCTTCTTTTGATCAATTTTATGGGGTCAAAATTAATCATGCAATTCAATCTTTGGTTTATAATCCAACACCAATGATGTTGTTAATGTTCCAAATTGGAGCTTATAATCCTAGATATTACACTCAAAATTTAAACACAGAGACTTAGGTTGGTTCATATTAAGTAGGAAACACTCATGATTAGAGTATAGGTAATTATGGGTTAGTTGACAAGATTTTTAGACAACTCTTATACACTTTTATCTCTATGGGACTAAGGAGGCTATTTATATAGATTTTGTATAGGATAATTAAAGAGAAATAAAAATAATATTAGGTAACATAGCTTAGCCACACCTTTTATGTAATTATATCTCACTTATTTGTTACTTAACATCCCTTATGTTGGCTTATTGGTATTTTAAACCTAAATATATATTCATTATTTAGATTATATCTAGGTTATTTATGCAACTAAATATTCAAATAAGATTTATAATCATAACTAGAATTTCATCGAAAATATCAAACATCATACACAACTCTTGAAGTTATAGAAATATGTAACTAAAATTCAAGGATAAAAGCAAGACAAGATATATGGAGAAATAAGTAGTTAACGGGCTATGAAAATTGGTAGAACACTATTTAAACCAAACTAAAGATAAAATGTTTTTTATTCAAATATGAAAGTACTAATTATTGAATACTAGTGTCTTAGTCAATTGAAAGATTCAAGACCCTATATCAAGTATAAACATAGATCAAAGTCTCAAGCCACTACCAAGAATAAAAATAAAAATAAAGAACTAGAAATGCATTATAGAAAACCATATGTTTAGCTACAAAATTTGATCTAAATGTATCTCAAAATCTACCTGAATATTTATACATTAACATATACTTCAATAATTCATAGTTGATCAAAGTTGTCTCATATGCTATTATGAAAATAATTTGTAGAGACTTTAACAATCAAAGAAATTAACAAACTAGAAAATGTCATTCCAAATATTTTACTATCCCATAAAATTTATAGCCAACTATAGAGATGCTTAGATGATAGAGATAATTTTCTAGATGCAAACACCTTTAGTAGATTTTTCAAACATATGAGACATAAGAAACTATACTTAAAATAATAGAATGAAACCCAAGAGTACACAAGATTGAAGTATACACAGTTGAGTTCAACAAAAAATATCTATCCCTAGCTAGATAGAAAAACTTATATTTATACCCTACTCATTTTCCCCTAAATCTCACGTGCATTTGATATGTCTTCTAATCCTCTATGTCTAATCATCACATCTCACTTCAAATATGTATTAGAACAATTTTTTTTATAATAACCTATTTGTTGAATCAATTAATCTCTTTTGTAGGAAAATCAAACACCCAATTAGATTATTAGAAAAATAATTATAGAACTTGATCACATGATACTCATTGGTAGTACTAAAGAATGCACCGTGAGGCTAATTTCTTCTTATGTCTAGGGGAAATTCTTCAAATTTATATATTTTGATTTATGGTGCCACATAAATATCTTCAACATAGCCAACACCCTAAGGATTCAATTCCTTAACTAGTTTAAAAAAAATTATGGGCAATGTCTCGTTTCTATTAACTCCCTAGCTAACTCCTTTAATAAAAATATCTCACGCCTCTATAAAAAAATCTCATTACAACACCATGACACAAGAAAAATTATAAAGACCTTCATCAACTTGAAAATTGATGCTTTCACGTTCTCAATTTCACTCACAACAAAATGTTTTCTTTAGTGAAACCCTTATCATTGTCACTTTCTATTTAGAAAATTGTAGTTGATTTTGCTCTTTTCAAGATTTTTTTCTTTGGAATTAGATAATTAGTTCACAATAACTAATAGTTGGGAGTGAAATTGGGAGAGAAAGGTGTAGGCCACTACCTATTTTTGTTTCCCAAGGATGTATTGAGAAATGAAAATTTTACCCACTGTCAACGTTTTGTGAAGACAAATTGTTGGTGGGCCTTATAACTAGATCAAGGGACCCACCATATTTTTCACCTTTTATGTACATGGCCTCGTTCTATTACTTCCTATCTCATAATCCTATCTATGTTTACCATATATTTATCTCCTTCAACACCATGGCCTATAGATTATAATTCCTTCAAATTTAATATGTTAGAATATGTATTAACATAAATTTACTAGATGACCCCACCATATTTTCCATCTTCAACCATGTGGCATCTCTTGATTAGTTACATATAGTTCAAAAATATGGTAGTGATCTACCACACCCACTAACCTATGGGGCATGACACATAAGGCCACAATTTTAAGTGAATGTGACCACCTCATCATTAATATCTATCACCAGGCTCACTTAAATAGTGGGAAAATCAAAAGGCCTTGGTTTATCGACTTAAGATCAATAACTATAAATGATACAACCTAATACAAATTCATCCATGGGTGCCTTGTGTCATTTCACCTTGGTCAAATGGAAAAAAATACATTGCCTTGAGGTGACAATAGATCTCACTTTGAAACTTTTCCACACAAATGAGACAAGCTCACCACACATGCCACTTAAAACCATGTGTCATTGCTTGATTCAATGATATAAAATTTTATCCATTTAATGGTTCCACATCCCCTAACCAATAAAAAGAAGAAATTTCATACCAATTTTCCTAATAATTGTCATATTTATCCTATAATACACTACCTTAAGATGCAACTAGATTGGATGTTTCACATTAGTAGCCAAAGATGCACACCTTTATTATTGTGGCATTGCTCAATTAGAATTGAACATGTAGCTTTTCCACCAAAGTGTTCTCCACTTGAAATCCATGCCAAATAGATAAAGTGGGCTCACTTGGAATGAAATCAATAGTTTTTTATTATGTAGGCCCACATTGGCCCCCATGTAGTTTCCCTTGGATCATCCATTTGGAAATAATGTTATTGAACATTAAACACTTTGTTCAACTAGGATGAAGACATGTTATGAATGCATGAAAGAAGAAATACACATTGGAGGTTATAGTGTATATTCTTCCCCTTCTTTCCCACCGTGTCTATATAATGTCCCCAATATCTTTGAGTCTAAAGGCATGCCTAGTCTTCCAACCATTTGTTAGTAATCAAAGTTTTAGATTTACTCATCACGAAATGATTTTCCATCTAAGTATAATATTCCCTTGGTCCTTAATAGACTTATATACTTCCCCATCTTAGTATGTTTCCTCCTTTTTATTTTCATTTATCCCTATCAGAGTGACAAAATTATCAATCTAGGCATACCTTACATCCATCCCTCAAATCATTCCCTTCTTCTATCAATCTATTAGATTTTTCCATCCTATCATCCATTTCCTTCAAACAACACTCTTTTCCCTTTCCTTTTCAAAGTTTTAAAACATTCCTTACTATCATGCTTACTATGTGAATTCCAATATTTGAATAGTGATAAGATTCATGAATTATCTTTGAATCGTGAAAATTGACACTATTTTCCTTTTTAACTATTCACCTTACTTACCTTCCTACGCGAGTAAACTGTCATTAATTCTTGTATGGATGATGCATCTTTAAAAGGCTTTTAGTACACATAAAATAATCATTTAATAATGATGACATGGATCCATTTGTAGTATCTCTAGTTAAAATATTAATGGGCTTACTTTATAAACCTTCTTATAAATAAAATAGTTTATTGATCTATTGCTCATGTAATATCTTAACAAGATCTAATAATAACTAACCTTGATTTCTCAACTTATAAACAAAAAATAGACATATATAATGAGTCTACGCTAAGTATATTGTAACCTCTATTAAACAAGGATGCTTATACTTTGTATTTGAGACTAATGATTTAGGGTTTGATATTTTGAACAAACCTAGTATACCTAGAATTTAATCTATTCTTGTAAATACAAACCTAACCCAATGTTATATTTTGTTTAATAAACAAAATAGACTATAAATTAGAACGTTGATTATATTTTATAAAAACATATATTATAAATGCTTATTTGTATTCATTGATGTTTATTCTAACTGAGTTACAAATACAAGAAGTTACATGACCTTTCTTACATTCACAATACTATAAAAATATTACAAAAATTGCTACAACTCTAATGGATTGTGTACTCTATTCACAATCTTTTGCATTTTGGTCTAGCTCAATCCAATTGACATTGACTACCATGAAAGCTCTAGTAAAGCCTCTAAGTGAAATTGTTCCTTTTTCAAAGAGGTTTTTTTCCTTTGGTGCTTTAGATCTTTATAGTTTTCATCCTTTAACCACCTACAAATATGTGGGCTTTTTTTCATAGATATGAATGCTTGAATTATGTGCCTTAGATGTTTTTACATTTTCTATGTTGGAGACCCAATGTTTGGAGGTGCTAACTTTTGATCTGGGAGGTTGTTAGTACCCCATTTTGTAAAGTGTATATATTGAAGAGATCCATGTATTGAGTACTATTGGAAGAAATATTGAACAACTTGGAATATTCTCCTTCAAGAGGTCTAGAGTGTCAATGTCCTCCAAATTAAAGGAGAACTGTTTGACAAACTATTCAAAAAGATCAATGAAGGAAGAAATTTTCCCCTTCTTGAGACCCATGAACCAATCTAAGGCTAGCCCTCCAAAGCTTCTAAGGAACACAAGTAGGAGATGATTATCATTATGTTGGACATCTTGACATTGTGCATAGAACTCCTGTAGGTGGGCCTTTGGATCTTTAGTTCCCGTATACTTGTCGAACTTGGGTATCTCAAAATTCTTTGGAAAGGGGATAAGTGAAATCGAAGAATCAAATGGATATGGGAAAATCTCTTCAAACTTGAAGGATTTTTTGGATATACCCACTTGTAGATCTTTCAATGCAGCTTTGAGCTCTTCCAACTCTATATTGGCAGGTGAAGTTGGATTAGACAGATGGGGTGGATATTGCTGATGGGATGAAGATGGGATGAAAGCATTGGGATCGTATGAGGGTGTAGGTTGATACTAATTAGCATAGGGCGGATAGGATGATGACGGATTTTGGTAATAAGAGGTGAAGGGTGCCTGTTGTTGAGGTGGTGGCTACTGATAATATGAAGTGGGTGGGGTATTGTGTGGAGCTTGGTAATATGATGACATGGATGCCCCTTGATAAAGTGGTTGTTGCTAATAATAAGAGGTAGATTGAGCACCCTGTTGATGAGGTGGCTGTTGTTGCACGTAGGACGTGCATGACACACCTTGTTGGTACAAAGGCTATTGCTGAGTATAATAGGGATTGGTTTGGTAATTATACATGGAACTTGGTTGTTGCATGACATATGGAGGTCGTTGTGGATTATGCTACTACTGGTATGGATTGGTGTGCGATTGCAGGGGATTCAAGTAAGGAGGTGGTTGCATCTGTGGAGGATTCAGAGCAGTCACATGGATGGTTGGATTAGCATAAGCAGTGTATGTGTTGGATGAATGATAGAGATATTGCATGAGGGGATTACATTATGTTTGTGTGGAAATGTGAGTATGTGATTGTTGATAAGGAGGGCGAGATGGGATGTGTTGTTGTTGTGGGACCGTGACAGAAGCACCATGAGGTGATTGTTGAGGGTTTGATGCAATTTGTGTGGCTTGATGAGGAGGTTGTATATGAGCGGCAATATGTTGTTGTGGGTTTGGAATATTTTGTTGTGGTATATTTTTTTGTGGAATTGAAACGTTATGTTGTAGGGGTTGTTGATGATGTTGTTGTATGGGAACTAAAATGGTAGCGGTATGCTATGGTGGTGCTTGTGAGGGGATATTTGCATGTTGTGGTGGTGCTTGTGAGGCAATGGATTGATGAGGATTATTACCCTGAGGGGGTGGTAGGAGATTTCCTATGGGAATAGGTCCTAGTGGTGGAATCAATGTGAGAAAGGGATTTCCCCCAGTGTTGACAGATGGTTGACCAAGATACTGAGGTGGGAGTGGTGGAGTAGATGGGATGTTTTGTGGCATGCCATAGGCATAGGGATCATAAGGATTAGATGGTGTTGTAGAGGGTGTGGATGGAAGGGGAGGATAATTGGCAACTTGATGTATCACACCATTTTCAAACTTAGGATGATACCAGTTATATATCCACGGGTGCACCCTCAGGAACATAGGAATTTCTGGGAACATTTTGTGGGTCTTGATGTACTAATGGAGGCTGGGTGTTGGTATACTATGACATGTCAAAACTAGATGGCGATTTCACTCCCTTCATGAGTAGAGTATTGAGGATCTTATCCCCATGTTCGTCAAGGAGGCGATCTGTCATTTGAACATTAGTGGAATTGCTTAGGTATTCATCAACGGTGACTTCAAGCTGATTGATCATGTTCTTGTCATCGGATAGTGAAGTATTTTGATTGTCGGTGTTAGATTGTGACGAAGCACCATTATGAGGGTCTTGAGGGATGTTCACACTATTGTTAGGATCTTGAGAGGCATTCACACCATTGTTGGGATCTTGAGGGATGTTCAATTGGGAACCTTGACCTTGTTGTTGTGCCATTTTCTTCTTGATTTGTGATCTAGTTTGTACAAGCATGAAAATGCAAAACTACTAGGTGGACCTCAATGCAAGGATGACCTAAATGATGGTTGGAAGATTGATTAGATTAGATAGAGGATTGATTGATAGGATGATGAGATCGAATGATTGGATAAGGATTGATTAGACGATTGAATAGGATTGATTAGACGATTGGATTGGATTGAGATTGGATGATTAGATAGGATTAATATTAGATGATTGGATAGGGATTGATTGGATGATTGGATTGGATTGAGATTGGGATTGGATGATTGGATTGGATTGAGATTGGGATTAGATGATTGGATAGGATTAGATGATTGAATAAGGATTGATTGATAAAGTGAATGATAGAATTAGATGATAGATTAGGATCATTTGATGAAACGACTGGCAAGATTAGATGATGGATGATGTAGGGGATTCTAAACCTAGTTTAGAAATCACCCTAGGTGACTTAAGGCATTGGTTGATCAGATTGAAGGACATATAGAGGACCACGACATCGAATCCACCTCAAGATGGAAATGGATTGATTGCGCCGAGGATGATGACTTGTGACACCAAATCCACCTCAAGATAGAAGTGGATTGATTAGGCCGAAGAAAATGACTGATGCGTAGGATAACGATTAGATTCAGATGTCTGGGTCAATTCAAATAATAACCTCTAAAATAATGTCTAAGGGATTTGGATTGGAAGAATGATGATGAATGATGCAACCTAGAAATGCTTTAAGAGTGTCTATATGATGTGGGTGATGACTGAATGACCTTGATAAATTACAAGTGGGTGAAAGGGGATGAGAGTGTTTAGATCACAACAAATGACAATGTTTTAGATTCCCAACTGTCTAACTCTCTGAATTGGGCATGGTTGCCTATTCTAGGGGTGTGGGACTTGCCTGACTGGTTTCTTTGGACTTGTTTAAATAAGAAACGAGGTCAAATGAGTTATCAGAACGGGCAAGTGTACCTGAAAATTGGTGAAATGGACTTACTAGAGGATGGAACGAGTTCCCCGAATGGTGAAACAAGATCCCTAAACAATGAAACAAATTCCCCAAATGGTGAAACGGGTTCCCTGAACGACAAAACACGTTCCCCGAACAATGAAACAAATTCCTTGAACGACATAACGGGTTGCCCGAATGATGAAACGAGTTCCCTAAACAATGAAACTTATTCCTTGAAGGGAAAAATAGGTACTTAGAATGAGAAATGAATGCTTGGAACGGATAAACAGATGCTCATAACGAGAAAATGAGTACTCAGAACGGGCAAACGGGAGGTGAAATTGGTCGTTTGGAGGGCGGGTTCACCCAACTTGGGGTAGGTTCACCCAAACTAAAGGGCAGGTTTTCCCCTTTAGGGTAGGTTTGACTATTGGGTGAAAAGTCTAAAAATTCTAACCAAAAATAGGCTGACAAAAGCTGATGTAGAGGGTAGATACGCCCCTTTAGAGGGTAGGTATGCCTCTTTAGAGGGAAGGTTCACTTGTTTGGTAAAAATATTGATAATTCTAACCAAAAATAGGCTGACAAAAGTTGATGCAGAGAGCAGGTACGCCCCTTTGCAGGAAACTTGGATTTGACTTAAGTGAAAACAGCTATGGAAAGGACCAAAAACATAGCAAACAACAAGTAATAAGGCTGACTTGATAAAAATTCACTAGTTTTACATAAGAAGATAATTCAGACAACACAATCCTACGATTAGTGTTAAAGGTATGGCCAACAAAGTCCTTAATCTAGGATGAACAAGGCATCTAGGGAGTCCTCGATATACTTTCGATACATGAGACACAAACCATGAACACCAGCCCATCACAAGCATGAGCCGGGAACCCTAATGAGATACTGAAGGCTCGAACCAACTTTTCAAGTCTATCTAGGTATCACCCTAGCTTCGGCACTTCGCTAGACACGTCATGACTAGATTGGGGTACAACTTTAGCTCTCCCCCATTTGTATACCCCACCGGTACGCGTGGTTGGGATCGTCCATTGGGGTGATGAAATCCCCAAGCAGGTCCTGCTAAAGAAGAAAACACTAATCATTTTTGGCTACTCCCTAGGCTCACATGAAGTGCAAGGAGAAAGCGTAGATGAGATAGTGTTCCCTTGGGTGACACAAATGGACTATTAAAAACATGACACACAATAAGTTGAATTTCCCCTAATTAAACTATCTACCTAAATATCAAAGAAAATGGCAAAGCAAACAACTAATTAAGAATTGAAATCGTTTTCCCTGCAACAAATGTGTTAGGAGTTTTTATTTTGATCTTCAATAAGCATTGAGAGTTACACAAATGTTAGAAAAACTTGAAAAAGTCCCTGTCTAGGGTAGGTTCACCCCCGCTCTATGAGGGCAGGTTCACCCCTCTGCAGAAAATAGTTCAAAAACAAGCAAACGATTGAAGTTTGACAACTATTTTTACCTCTGACAAGGGTAGGTTTTCCCCTCTGGTAGGGCAGGTTCGCCCCTCCACAGAAAATAGTTAGAAAACATAGACTAAAAACTAAAAACAAAATGTTGTTTTACTTGTGTCAAGGGTAGGTTCGCCCCTATGTAGAAAAAAGTCAGAAACAAAGACTAAAATTTGAAAATAGAAAGTTGTTTTACTTGTGTCAAGGGCAGGTTCACCCCTCTGCAAACAATAGTCAGAAACATAGGCTAAAAACTATAAATAGAAAGTTGTTTTACCTATGTCAAGGGTAGGTTTGCCCCTTTAGGAGGGCAGGTTTGCCCCTCTGCAGAAAACAATAAAAAATAGAGGCTAAAAACTAAAAAAAGTAAGTTGTTTTACCTATGTGAAGGGCAGGTTCGCCCCTCTGGGAGGGTAGGTTCACCCCTTTGCAGAAAACAGTCAGAAACATAGGCAACAAACTAAAAACAATAAGCTATTTTACTTGTGTCAAGGGTAGGTTCGCCCCTTTGGGAGGGCAGGTTCGCCCCTTTGTAGGGGCAGGTATGCCTCTTTGTGTCCTTAACGTGCAAAAAGTCAAAAAACAACAAACATGAAACTAAAAAGGACCCGTCTATGGGTCCCACCAGGTGTGCCAAAAATGTGAACAAGTGTTTTTCTACTTCTAAGTATGCAAAACTAACTAAAAAAGCAATGTAAAAAATACAAGACCACCTCAATGATTAGCTTAAGTTAAGCACAAAAGAAAGATAACAATGAGAATGATTATACCTTTGTTTGTGCTGATCTCCTTGGTTGGCCCTTGATGTAGCTAGATGTGTATGCTCCTTTGATGACAATGTGATAAAAGGAGTGGATGCAAGATGAGATGAGAACTAAATTAGGTATGCCATGATGGTGGAATGAAGGTAAGTATGCAAAATGGCTTGGATGCAAAGAGTGCTTAATGATGGTCTTGAATGGCTTGAATGGATCAAGAGCATAAGGGTGTTACAAAATGCATAAGGTCCCTAAATGAAAGAAAGATGAGGGTATTTATAGAAGAAATTGAATTCTCTGGAGAATTCAACAGTCAGGATTGAGCCATCATGGCCAAGATGGAGGGCTATGGTGAGTTGAGGACTCAGAGGCCCTCACATCTTGCCATGTGGAGGGTGAATTGTCAAAAGGACATAGTGAGATGACAAGGGTACAAGTGATGTGGAGGAAGGACAAGTACTTTCAAAGTACCTTGGGAGGGGAGAATATTTCTTAAAAAATGAGCTTCTTGTCCCCAAGTGAGAATGAAAGTGACATTTGAGGAATTTTAGTATTGCTCAAATATCTCCATGGGGAAGATGAAAGTAGTTGGAAAAATAAATATGAATTAAAAATTCACATGATTGGGAATAATCTTGTTGATAAGACAAGGTTCTCAAAAAGTAGGATTTTGACACATGTGAGTGATGTGACAAGTCAAACGTTCTAGAACTTTGCATGGGAATAAGGAGAGTCTTGGAAGGATAAATGTGAATTAAAAATTCACATGGGGGAGAGAGGAGTCTTGGATGAATAAATGTGAATTAAAAATTCACATGGAGAAGAGGGTCAATGCAAAATGTGGAAAATGTGAAGGTTGATAAAAAATATATACTAAATGTAGTAAGGGGATTAGATTAAGGTTGTGCAAATACATGATTAAGAAAATTAATGAGAGATTAGAAGAAAGTGGGAGATTATGAAGGATGTGACATTAATCCTGATTAAGGTGTGCACATCTTAATTATAAATTAATTACATTAATTCAGATTAGAAGAGGGTTATGGAGGATGTGACAAGGAGAGAAAAATGAAGAATTTAAAATTAATTTAATTCAAAAAGGGTCAAATGACTAAATTAAATAAATTGATATGTTTACTTAATTTAGAGAGGAAAAGGTGTAAGGACTTTAGGAACCTTACGTAGAAGGTGAGATATTAATCAAATAAATTGTTTAATTAATATTGACGAAATAGACGAGTTTGACCATGTGGGAATGGTCAAATTTGGATGTCTATAGGTGGTAATCTTAGGTTGAGGTGTCAAGCTCCAATTGATGGAGGTGTGTGTGTGTGTGTGTGTGTGTGTGTGTGTGTGTGTGTGTGTGTGTGTTGGTGGTTAGTGAGTTAGAAGGCATGAGTTCATGTTATGCTAAGCCTATGTGTACAAGCAACATGTGGCCAAATACTATAGACCAACCACAAACACATATATGAGATGAAACAAAATTTAATGTTGTGATATACAAGGCTTGGTTTTGCAATAGGTCTATAATGTAGATGTGGAATGTAGAGGGTGTTTCCATTCTTATAAGTCAAAGTTCTAATTGGTGAGGAATCAAATGATTGACTCTGGCCTATCATATATTTGTAAATACATTTGTGTGAAGAGCTTTGTAGTGCTCCATAATCAGAGTGAGTTATTTTATCATTTCATAACTATTGGAATGTCTATAAATGATTTCTCAAGAAATAAATGAAAGTACATCCCTAAAAGATGCCTTATGGTATTTAACAAAAAAGGAACCTATAGCCATTTTCCTTCCCTATTCAAATGCATGCTTCATTTATTGATGTAATACATGAGGCTTGAGTATAGGAGATATACTAGTATCATGTGAATTTGTAAGCTAGGGTAGAGAACACATGAGCTACAAATATAATTTCATCTATTTTAATTAAGTTTTGGGTGGATTTTTGCTTATATATATTCTTGGTCTCCTCTCTTAGCTAATTCTAGAGTGTTAACTCTTGTAGTATTTTATTACACTTTCATATGTTGCAAGTCGAAAGAACACATTGGAATAGAAAACCATTTCAAGGCTTGAGTGCCTCCAAAATTATTTAGAAAAAAAAGGGGATAAGTATGTGTCCTTGAGGCTACATTTGATAGCCTAACTATTATACGTGATTAGTTAGTCCTTGTAGAGAATTGTAAAACTGTTTCAGAGCTTTTGGATAGATCTTTTCAATACGATATATTGGATGCTTTTATTCAATTATGGATAATTCAAGTATACCTATTTATGAAAGTTTATGATTGATTTATTTATACATTTATACGATTATATAACCTATCTTATGAGATTCCAAGTGCATGCTTAGTTCTCCATACATAGAATTGAACATGTTTTTGTATTTGAAGCCTTAAATTTGACTCTATTATCCATGTGATCAAGACACCAATATATGGAGGCTAACCCTTTCACCGTAGTTTAAAATATATTTAAATATAATTACTTCTACATTTATTTAATATTAGTTTAAGCCCTACCAATGCTCATAATCCAAATTTATAACTTTGTCAAACCCTATTGAATATTATGCCTGATTTATCTTCAAATAACTATGATGTCAGGGTTTTTCTAGCTTTCTTAGTCATGTTAGATCCTAAGATAAAATTTGAGTACTAAACTTCTAGCATAGATTATGCAATATGGATTTGAATGCATGTGATCTAGGAAAGTTCAATGAAGGGATACAATTTCACGTTTCACGAGATTGGCACACACGCAAACAGTCAAATGAAATGATGTCGTTGATTTTAATGGAGAAAATTGAGTACGACAATGAGCGGGAAAATGGTCGCTGATATGAAAGCCCTAATTTATTTCTGCATCAACCCCGAAATACCAGAGCATTAACTGGTTTAGAGTCTAGACAAAGTCTCGTTGTGCAGGAACGAAGTAAAAGGCAAACTGAAAACACACGCAAAATAAGTTATCTTGGAATAACACATTTTTCTCTTCTCAGGTAGTTTCATTACTATAACGATCATGGGTCTTACACTTTTTTCTCTGTTTCTTCCTTTCCACACCTCAAATAGAAGAAAAGTAGACAAAATTCAGTACCTGTTTGTAGGACAATGAGCTGGAAAGTGGTAGCTGAT
The DNA here is from genome assembly GCA_007258455.2 of Sequoia sempervirens. Classification (NCBI taxonomy): domain Eukaryota; kingdom Viridiplantae; phylum Streptophyta; class Pinopsida; order Cupressales; family Cupressaceae; genus Sequoia; species Sequoia sempervirens. Next base: position 92,937 of record VDFB02150137.1, on the reverse strand, counting down.
TAGTTTTGATATGAAAACCCTAAATTATTTCTGCACCTACCCTAGTCGTAACATAGCGATGGTTTGGGGAAAGTCTTGTCGTGTAGGAATGGAACGAAAGCAAACCCAAAACACACACAAAATGGAGGTAATTTTCTTACCGTTGGACTGAGAAATTTTGGATGATTCATTACGGATTGTGGGTTTCACACTTTTTTTTTCGTCTCTTTCATTTCCAATTTTCAACAGCTCAAATAGAAGAAAAGTGCAACTAAACTCAGGTATCCACTGCCCTTTTTCATGGCTTGATATAATTTGGTGTTGAGTTTTGTTATAGCTTGCTATCCTTTTTATTTGCATATACTTTTATATATATTTTATTTATTAGTTATTTAACTATTTTTATTGGAATATTTTTTATGTATTTTTTTAGATAATCATTTTTTTATTCAAATTCAATTTTTCGGTATGTAGGATTGATCTTCAAGTACTTAAGATTAAGTTTACAATTTAAATATTTCAATTCAAATTTTAAGACTCCTACCCTTTCTTACTAGTTATTGTGAGCCAACTTCATACATGTTTGTGTGAATAATTGCTTTGTTTTGACATTTAAACACATTCATTTGTACAATTAATTAATATATCAGATCATCTAGAAATCAAGAGAATTGAACAATTACAAGGAAAAATATTTAGAGTACGCTTCACTTTTGCAAAGGGAATAAACTCATCATATGATAATCCACATATATACCACTTGCATATTGATGAATGTTGTCTTTAATTTTATAATCCAATCTATAAATTTGGTCCAACTAAGATTCTAACCTAGGAGAACTAGACACTAGAGATTTGACATATTACACACTCATCTTTATAGGTCATTTAGATGCTAAAGATCAAAGACAATGAGATTTGGTAAAATTTATGAGTAGTTCATATTTGCACACCCAAGATCAATTCTACTAGAATTCAGTTTGAGCATGAGGCACTTGGGGTGGAACCATTTAGTTTCTAAAAATAGCATTTCAAGTAGCACTCCTTGGTCTTACTTAAGTCTAGGCTAGTTGTGTGATATTGATTTCATTTATTTAATTATCAAAGAGCTAAATATAAAAGTGATTTTATCCCCTTATATGTAAAAGTGATTGCATGTATTTAATTAGCCTAGAATTATTTCATTATCACTCCTAGCTCTTACTCCAATACACTATCACTCTTTTATAATGAAAATAGTTAACACAAATCAATGTTGTAAACTTGAAGCATCTAAAATTGATATATATGTTACAAATTATGAAATGATGTAAACTAACAATATGTAGATATTTTAGTGTAGTTTATGGTTGTACTTTAAAAAATAATAATTTGGTATAGTTTTTCTATTAAAACTATCATTACTATATAATTACTATTTTTTTTATAAAATGTGTTTGACTGAAGAATGTCAATTTATTTGTAACAATTTCAGTTTATTTTTGGCATTTTCTTTGATATTACATAACTTGATATTTTAATGCAATGAAAAAAATAACTAATTTTGATAGATATATATTTTCATAAATGTCTAAAGTCACATCTTTAAAACATGTGCCAACTTTGACGGGACATCAAACATTTTGAAGACTACTAATAAAATAAAATAAAAAAAATATATTAACTCAACAAAGATTTCATCCTCTAATAGAGTGAATTTTTGGAACTTGTTCACCAAAAATTACTATTTTTTGGTACCTGGAATCAACCTTAGCTTTTGGGGATGGTGATCTACTTGTTATGAAAATAAATATAAAAAAGATAGTGTCAATTGAAATATAATAAAATACACATATTTTATAGTCTCCAAGTTGAGATTTATAAAAAGGGTATTTTTAGATTATTCAAAAAATATTATATATGGGTAAATGCACAAAGATGGGGGACCAAAAAGGGGTTTTAAGTGGTTGCTTTTTTTAAATCAAGAAAGAATGATCTTGGATGAGAAATTGAAGATAGTTACACTCAAAATTTGAAGATGTAACAAGAACAAGAGTCGTAGTGCTCCAAATCCACTTTCTAAACTACTAATTTTTTTTGGGTGAATATTAAGGGGTTCAAAAAGGGGGAGCACACAAAGTGTTTTTGTTTCTATCAAAAGAACATAACATAGCATCAAGTGTGCTCCCCCTATAATTTAATGTCTCTTTCTTGACTTGCCTTAGATTTTTCCTACTGATCACAAATTGAAATAAATTAGGGTTAGGGTTTTATCTTATTAAATGAATCTCTTTAATGATGCAATCTTGGATTATAATCTTGCATTCACCACATGAACAATATATGGAAATATGCATATATGCTTGTTAGGGTTAGACAATTGCATCACATCTAGAGGTTATCAACAATGGAAACATGTAAAGGAATTGGGAGAAGGGACATGATGGGTCTGCTCAAAGCCATGTTCCAAGCCTAAGAGGGTATATACCGCAACCCTCCCCCTTGGCGACTTGTACCTACTTTTCCCATCAATGTCTCAACCCCTAAAGACACTTCCCACCTTGTGGGACTGGGCAGTGATTGCAAGTGGGATTTTTGGGCTCCTACCACTTCACCCCCATAGACACCTAAATTTGGACACTTGCATTTGTCCAAAATTTCCCCCTTTTTGTCTAAATATCCCCTTATCTACATTAATTAAGTAATATCACTATTATTTAATTAATACCTCTAAAATTCTTCTAATCCCTAAGGTATCTAGTTAAATAATTAAATACCTTACCCCTTTTTACTCTCATTTTCATCAAATGAATTAAATAAACATGACATTTATTTAATTCTTCGCACGCCACATCATTTTCTTAATCTTAATCAACCCCCTAATCTCATCATTAGGGATGTGCACATGCCTAATCCTTGATTAGGATGTGTCACATCCTTCGACTTTTACAAGTTGGCTCTTAATATTCATTAGCCATTAATCATCTTCTAATCACTAATTAGTTAAGCCTAATCAATACCTTGGTCAACACTCCTCATCCCCCAAGAAATTTTTAATTCCTTTTTATTCATTCAAGACTCTCTCATTCCCCAAGAAATTTTTAATTCCTTTTTATCTTCCCCATGTGAATATAAAAATCCACTTTTATTCCTCCAAAAAATCTCCTCTTCCCCATGTGATCATTGAGAGGTCACATCAACTACATGGGTTAGGAACCTTCTATTATAAACACCTTGCCTTATCCAAGGTACTTCTCACCTCTCCTTTTAAGAACCTTGTCTTATCCAAAAGATCTCTCAATCATTATGAATTTAAAATTCACTTTTATTCCTCCAAGGAATCTTTTCATCTCCCAATGTTCTTTCAAGGTACATGTCCTTCCACCTCACCTACACCTCATCACATCTTTGGCCATTTCACCTTCCACATGTCAAAATTTGAGGGTTTGTGAGTCCTCAACTCACCATAGCCCTTCATCTTGGCCATGGTGGCTCAATTTTGACCATTGAATTCTCTATTTTCTCTATAAATACCCCCTCTTCTAATGCATTTAGGAGAACTTAGCCATTTGCACCCTTATGCTACCAAATTGATCACTCAACTTGCAAGCATTTCCACTCATCTAGCCAAGCCACTTAGCCAATAAGTATTAACAGTCTATCATATAGTTCATCTTGCATCTAGCCATCTTCATAGTCATCCAAGGAGCATACAAGCATTCAAACATCAAGGTCCAATCAAGGGATTGCAACAAAAAAAAGGTATAATCAATTGTGTCTTCATTTTATTTTTATCTTCTTTCTTTGTGTTATCATTCTTTAGGCTAATATTTGAAGTGTTCCTTGTGTTTTTCTTTATTACATAAAAGTTATTTTGCACCTTTAGGATAGGATAAACATCAAGGTTTCACAACCCCAAGCTCTTATTTCTTGAGGAATTGGGTGGAGGTTGCAAGTGAGCTTTTTTGGCCCCTACCACTTCACCACATGCCCTATGCACAGGGTGGGTTTTAGACAATCAACATAGTTTTGATTCAATCATAGCAAATCCTTCTTATTAGAAGTAATAAGCATACATCGGTAAACAATTACTTGCAAAAAATACACATTTAATATTCCTTTATTATGCAGGGCCATATTTATATAGATGTAAGATAATAAATGGAAAAAATACACCTAAATATATGATAGATTTGATAATAGCAACCTGTAGTGATACATAAGTCTAATTATCTTTTTCTTCCTAATTTGTATGTTTCGTATCCTTGATCAACCGACATGTCTTTAGTATTTGTAAGATATTACTTACAAAGAAGTAATAGATTAGTTCCATTAAATAATTACTAATAAGTGTTAATTGTTGCGAGCATCATTATTGCATAATTGTAAATAATGTATATATAAATAATTAACACTATTCAACTTCCTTCCCTTATAAATAATTTTTTCATAAGGAATTGATTCCCTTTTTATATCTTATTGTTGAGGGAGTCATATTTGAAGGGTAACAAATTTTCACCTTTGGAGTTACGTCCTCTCACATTTAATAAGATGAAACCCTAACCCTAATTTGTTTCAATTGTGATCAATAGGAAAAATCTAGGGCAGGTCAGGAAAGGGGAATTACATATAATGTTAACTTTTTAAAAATATTTTAAAAATCACTTAGGTGATAAATTAGCTAACATGATTTAGTTTTTCCCCATTTTTGTTGCTAATTTTTTAATGAATATATGATTTTTTATAAATTTTCAAAGTGGAAACATCTTGAAAAATAGAAAATTGAGTGCACTTCTTGCCAATTTTTTTGGAAACTAGTTGAAAATCATTTTTTTAAATGCACAAAGAATAGAGTCTAGTTTATAAAAATGTAATCTATTGTATTTTTTTACGAACAACTATAAAATGAGAAAAAATAAAATACATAGGTTTTTGACAAAAAATGGAAACACTAGCAAAAGAAATTAAAGATCAAAGCCCTAAAATATTCAAAATGTGAAAAAATTACATGGCTAGAAAGATAACAAAGAGCTCAACATTACTACATTTTTTTGACATGACATTGAAAAACATGCAAACATGAGGGGGAGCATGCTCAAGATTTTGTCAATTTTATTATATTTTGCAAAAACACATCTTTGGATGTTGGAATATGTTCCCAACCCTTTGGGTTGAAAGCCCAAGGAAAATCCAACCCTAAGGGTTGAAAATTATCAAATATGACGATAACATGAGTGTACTAAAATACACTCATGTTATTTATTGTATTAGCCTTAAATAACACTCTCACATTATTTTAAAGGTAAAATCATGCTCACCTTCTATCTCTCTCTCACCTCTCTTCCCTCACCTATCTACCTCATACCCTCTCTCTATATCACCTCTCTACCTCCCTCCCCTTTCTACTACCTACCCTCTCTTTCACCTATCTACCTCTCTTCCATCTCTACCTCCCTCCCCTCTCTACATCCTACTCTATCTCTCACCTCTCTACCTCCATCCCCTCTTTACCTCATATCCTATCTCTCCTACCCTCCCCTTTATATCTCCTACTCTCTCTTTCACCTCTCTACCTCCATACCCTCTTTACCTCCTACACTCTCTCACCTCTCTACCTCCCTCCTCTCTTTACCTCTTACCCTCTCTCTATCTCACCTCTCTACCTCCCTCCCCTCTTTACCTCCTACTCTCTCTCCCCTCTCTACCTCCTACTCTCTCTCCACTCTACCTCCCTCCTCTCTATCTATCTCAAAGTCTCTCTCAGTTTCATGTCACTACCTCCCTCTACTCTTTACCTCTCCCCATTCTTTACCTCCTACCCTCTCTCACACACCTCTCTACTTCCATCCCCTCTTTACCTCCTAATCCTTCTCCCTCTCTCTCTCTCACCTCTCTACCTCCCTCTCCTCTTCACCTCCTACTCTATCTCCCCTCTCCACCTACGCTCTCTCTCACCTCTCTACTTCCCTCCCCTATTTACCTCCTATCCTCTCTCTCTCTCACACCTCTACCTATTGAGAATATGTGTCTCAAATTCACTGTTGAAACCCTAGCTTAGTTGCCAAACTTCCCAAAGTGATGTGTTTAGTCCTTTATCGCAATACCATAGGATGTAGCTATGAGAGTTGCAGGTTGGAAGTGTTACCCACCATCCCACGGTGGTCTTCATCAACTTGAGTGGTAGTGCAAAAGGAGCCCTCACACCACCATCCCGCAGTGGTCCATGAAGAGGCTGGTGGTAGATCGGGGGTTGTCCCACCACTTTGAGACAGTCTAAGAAGGTGGCTTACGGTAGTGCAGGCCATATCACCACTCCGCGACAACCCATGGAATGACTTGCGATGGTACAGTATAAGTCCCACGATGGTCCAAGTGGTAGCTTGCGGTAGTGCAAGGTAAGTATCTTATAGTATAGCAGTGAACATGCTATCCCACAAAGGTTAGTTGGAGATGACTGCGATGTAGTAGTATCATGCGAAATGGTGGTAGCTGGCAGAATGGTAAAGCTTCATCGAGGAGATATCCTTATATCAGCGGGAGGTGTTACATAGTCCCCTCGATACTTTGATGGCGAATGGAAATGTAATTTGATCAATGGTGATAAACAGACGAGTTAGATGATAGCGGATGGCATAGAGTTATTCGTTGATTGCACATCATTTTTGTGAATCAACGTGATCATTGGCTGATAGTTGAAGTCCCTGACAACCATGCAACTACCTGTAGGATCTTGATGTTCTTTGGTCAATAAGGCGGTACTAAGATATCGAGAGGTTAGGCTGACCTGAACGAGGAGATAGATATATAGAGATAGAGAATGCTTTAGTGTATTGTATTGGATTGGTTGTATGTCGAAGGGTGGTTGGTTGAAGCAAGATTAATGTAATGCTGCCAAATTGATTAAGTGAATTGACACCTGAAAAGAGCATAGTTTTGTTCTTGTATGTAATTGACATTTTACAGTAATACAAGCGATCTCTGCCTTGGTGTGTGGGCATTTTCTTGAAAGGGTTTTCCCATGTAAATTCTTGTGTTGATGTTTTATTGTCTATTCATGTTTTTTAATACATGCAGCTTAAATGAATTGTAATTACAAAGTTTTAAGTGGTTTATTTGCTTCTCTCTTCTGAAGATTAACATTAGGAATGAATATTCCACACTCTTCTTTCCTTTCAGTTGGTATCAGAGCTAGCCAACTTTGTTGTCCTTGTGGGTAAGACAATTTTTTTTTGTTGATCTTGTTCAATGGGAGTTTTGTAGAAAAAACTGGTTGTAAACTTATTGCAGGTTTATGATGGTGGGCACATCTGGAAGAATAGAAATTGAGAAGTTCAATGGTGGCAATTTTGAGTTGTAGAAACTCAAAATGGAATATTTTCTCGTGGATCGAGAGTTATGGGATGTAGTGTCCTCTAACAAACCATTAGCAACCTCGCAAGATGAATGGGATGCAATGGACCGAAAAGCCAAGGGTCGAATCAGACTATGCTTAACTGATTCAATTCTCTTGAATTTCCATGAAGAGAAGACATAAAAAATATTGTGGAAGAAGCTTGGTGACATTTATTAGGGGAAATCTTCGGTAAATAAGTTATTTCTGAGAAAGAAGTTATACTCTTTGAAGATGGATGAAGGAGTGCCTATTGCAAATCATTTGAATGTATTTAACATGATCATTGCTTAGTTGGGGTTTGTTGGTGTGAAGATAGATGATGAGGATTGTTGCATGCTCATGTTGTGTTCATTGCCTAACACATGGGATCACTGGGTAATGGCTATTCAAAGTACAACAATCACTTTCAAGATGGAAGATGTGATTGCTTTGTTGCTGTCAGAAGAAATGTGAAGGAAGTCTTCTGAGATGGCCAAGGAGGCCCTTGTTGTTTGAGGCAAATAAAAGGAGAGAGGCAAAAAGAAGGACAATTAGTCTAGATCCAAGTTAGAGGGGAGATCAAAGTCTCCTGGTAAGAAGTCCATGGTGAAATGTTGGAATTGTGGGAAAACAAGACACATTTGGAAAGATTGTAAAGAGGAGAAAAAGAAAAACTATTATTCAAAAAATGAATCTTCCTAAAGTGATGCAGATGCCTTTATAGAAACTTTGGCGACTCAGGCATTAGATGATGTTTGGCTGATTGACTCAAGTGTGTCTTTTCACATGACCTCTCATAGAGATTGGTTCTCAAAGTACGAAAAATATGCTAGTGGAAGGGTGTATTTGGGTTATGATTCTCACTTGCAGATTATTGGTTGTGGAAGAGCTAGAATTTAGTTTCTTGATGGAAGAATAAATGGAATCAATCATGTGATGCATGTAACAAGTCTGGCTCAAAATTTACTTTCTGTAAGTAAGCTTAATGATGCTGGTGTGCAAGTTTCTTTCTCAAATGGTGTGTGTAAAATGACTAGAGGCTCTATGGTGCTAGCTAAGGGTGCACGAATTGGAACTAAGTTGTATAAGTTGAATGCATGTGCAATGTAGTGTAATAATGCTTCTACAAAGTCAAGTAAATATGACCGTGTAGAGAAAGGAGGTGTTGTTCCTGTGGGTGCTAATTCCTCAGAGGTGAAGCTCCCTGTATAGAAGACAATTTTGTGGCACCAAAGACTCGACCACATTGGTGAAAAAGGCTTAAAAGCCTTGAAAAATAAAAGTCTAGTTGAAGGGCTTGATGATTGTAATCTTGAGTTTGATTTTTGCGAACATTGCATATTTTAAAAATAACACCATGTTTCATTTTACTCTAGTCTTCATAAATATTCTATAATTCTAGATTATATTCAAGGTGACGTGTTTGGTCCAGTTAATGTTCCTTAGTTATTAAAATATGTGTATCTTGTTTCTTTCATAAATGATTATTCGAGAAGGACATTTATTTATTTTCTCAAAAGTAAAACTGAAGTTTTCAGTCAGTTAAAGGAATTTAAAACCTTGGTAGAAAATCAAACTGGTAGAAAAATAAAGTGTTTAAGGATGGATAATGTTGGTGAGTTTTGTTCTATAGATTTTGACAAGTTTTGCAAAGACCATGGAATTAAAAGGCATAAAACAACTCCATACACTCCACAAAAAAATGGAGTTGCATAAAGGATGAATAGAATGTTGATGGAAAGGGCAAGACATATGCTAAGTAGTGCTAGTTTGGAATAGAAGTTTTGGGCTAAGGCTGTAGCTACATGTTATCTGGTTAACAAATCTCCCACTTCAGCTCTCATGGACAAGACACCTATGGAATCATGGTTTGGTAAGAAGCCTTCTTTGAGACATGTTAGAGTATTTTGTTGTGAGGCATATGCTTATGTGCCTAGTGAAAAGAGATCAAAATTATCAAACAAGGAAATAAAATGTATCTTCATCGGTTATGGCATCTGTGTTAAAGGGTACAAGCTTTGGAACCTAGTTATAGAGAAGTTGTTGTATAGGAGAAGTGTGATCTTCCATGAGGTGAAATCTTCTAGAATTGATCTATATCCTGATATGAAAGAAGTAGAAAAGGAGGTAGTTGAATTTCCTCTTACTCCAGATAAGGATGAACTATGTACTCCTAGTAGACCTGTTGGTGAGGAGAGCTCAAGCAGCTCTAAAAATTTTAATCAAGAAGAATCTCGACCTCAGCCTGTGAGAAGGTCTACGCATGTGAAGCAACAACTTGAAAGGTTTGGATATTCTATGTTAGATTCCTGTTGGGCCTATTCTTTGATTGCTAATAGTGATGATATTATGACTATTAGAGAGGCTATAGGTATGTCTCATTCATATTCCTGGTTGGAAGCCATGAATGAAGAAACATCATTGAAGAAGAATGAAACGTGGGATCTGGTACCTTTGCCTGAAGGACCAAATCCTATTGGATGTAAATGGGTGTTCAAGAAGAAGATTTGTCTGGATGGAAGTGTTGAGAAGCATAAAGCAAGGTTGGTCACGAAAGGATATTCCTAGGTGGAGGGAATTGATCATGGGGAAATATTTTCTCCTGTAGCTAAGCTGACGTCTATCAGATTCTTTTTGTCACTTGAAACTGCATATGACTTGGAGATCGAGTAGATGGATGTGAAGACAATGTTTCTTCATGGTGATTTGAAGGAAGAGATTTACATGTCCCAGCCAAAGCAATTCATTGAAAAAGGTAAGGAAAATCTAGTTTGCAAATTAAAGAAATCTCTATATGGTTTGAAGCAGTCGCCTAGAATGTGGTACCAAAAGTTTGATACCTACGTGTTGTCTTTAGGGTTTGTGAGATCAAAGTCTAACCATTGTATTTACTTCAAGACTGAAAATGGTCATCTTCCTATTATTGCCTTGTATGTGGATGACATGTTGTTCATTGGGAATGATATGAGCTTGATTTCTGAATTGGAGTCTCAATAGTTAGCACAGTTTGAAATGAAAGATTCAGGTTCAACTAGATATATTCTAGGGATGGAAATTATAAGGGATAGAGGAAATAGAAAACTTTAGCTTAGCCAAAGCACACATATAAATTATGTCCTTTAACATGATGGATTGTAAGCAATTAGTTGTTCTAATATTGCAAGGAATAAAAATTTATGTTGAACATTGTCCGAAATCTCCTACTGAGATGAAGGACATGACCAGGGTGCCTTATGTAAGAGCAATTGGCAGTTTAATGTATGCAATGGTTTGTACCAGGCCAAACATTTCCCAAGCAGTGGGAGTGCTTAGTCGGTTTATGGCTAATCCAGGAAGGCCGCATTGGGATGATGTGAAGAGAGTTTTTAGGTATTTGAAGGGTATTTCTGAGTATGCCTTATGTTATCATGGTTACTCTACTGGATCTCAAAGTTGAGTTAGAATTCATGGATATGTTTATTCTGATTGGGCAAGAGATATTGACAACAAAAGATCCACTAGTGGATATGTATTCACCTTGTTTGGTGGTGCAGTTAGTTGGATGAGTAAGTGACTGGCTATAGTTGCTTTATCCATCATAGAGGCTGAGTACATGGTAGCAAATCACATCTGCAAGGAAGCCATTGGGCTTAGAAGATTGTGTTTTGATGCAAGGAAGATTACTATTTGTTGTGACAGTCAAGGTGTCATTTGTTTGGTGAAAAATCCAACTTTTCATCCCACAACGAAACATATTGACCTACAGTACCACTTTGTTTGTGATATGGTGGAGGATGGGAAGGTTGATACTTTAACGAATGTTGTTGATGCATTGACAAAGCTTGTGAACACAGATAAGTACAAATGGTGTGCCAGTTCGATGGGCCTTGGGGCCTAGAATTTTCAATGACTTCAAGCGTTGGAAGGGGTTTAGTGAGTTCTTTGTCAAGTGGGAGAATGTTGAGAATATGTCTCAAAATCACTATTAAAACCCTAGCTCAGTTGCCAAACTTCCCAAAGTGATGCATTCAATCCTTTACCACATTACCATAGGATGCAGTTAAGAGAGGTGTGGGCTAGTCATGTTACCCACCATCCTGCAGTGGTCTTCATCGGCTTGAGTGGTAGTGCAGAAGGAGTCCTTACACTGCCACCTCATAGTGGTCCATGAAGAGGTTGGCGATAGAGAATGGGTCATCCCTCACCCTGCGATAGTCTAAGAAGGTGGCGTGTGGTAGTACAGGCCATACCGCCACCTTGTGGTAGCCTGTGGAGTGGCTTATGGTGGTGCATTATATGTCTCATTGTCCCACGATGGTCCAAGTGGTAGCCTATGGTATAGCGGTGAACATGTTATCTCATGAAGGTTAGTTGGAGATGACTGCGGTGTAGTGGTATCATGCAGTATGGTGGTAGCTGGTAGAATGGTAAAGCTTCATCGACGAGATCTCCTTATATCGGTGAGAGGTGTTACATAGTGCTCTCAATACTTCTATGGTGGATGGAAATGTAAGTTGATCGATGTGATATACAAACGAGTTGGATGGTAGCGTGTGGCATAGAGTTATTCATTGATTACACATCGTTGTTGTGAATCAACATGATCATTGGCTGATAATTGAAGTCCCTAATAACCATGCAATTGCCTGCAAGATCTTGATTTTCTTTGTTTGAAAAGGTGGTACTAAGACATCGAGAGGTTAGGCCAACTTGAATGAGAGAGATATATAGAGATAGAGAGAATGTTTTAGTGTATTGTATTGGATTGACTGTAGGTCGAAGGGTGGTTGGTTGAAGCAACAGTGAATGTAATGCTGCCAAATTGATTATATGAATCGACACCTGAAAAGAGCATAGTTTTGTGACTTGTATGTAATTGACATTTTACTGTAATACAAGAGATATTTGCTTTGGTGTGTGGGTTTTTTCTTGAAAGGGCTTTCCCACGTAAATTCATGTGTTGATGTTTTATTATCTATTCATGTTTTTTAATATATGCATCTTAAATGAAATGTAATTGCAAATTTTTAAGTGGTTTATTTTCTTCTCTCTCCCAAAGATTAGCATTAGGAAGGTGTATTCCACACTCTTCCTTCCTTTCACTACCTCCCTCCCCTATTTACCTCATATTGTTTCTCTATCCTCTCTACCTCCCTCTTTCTCTCTCACCTCTCTACTTGCCTCCCCTCTTTACCTCATACCTCTCTCTCACACACACACCTATCCACACCCCTCCCCTCTTTACCTCTTTTCCTCTCTTCCTCTCTCTCACCTCTCTACCTCCCTTCCCTCATTACCTCCTACTCTTTCTTCCCTCTCTACCTCCTACCTTGTCTCCCTCTCTCACCTCTCTACCCCCTTCCCCTTTTTATCTAATACCCTCTCTCTCACCTCTCTACCTCCCTCCCCTTTTACCTTCTACCCTCTCTCCCTCTCTCACCTCTCTATCTCCCTCCCCTCTTTACCCCCTACCCTCTCTCTCCCACCCCTCTCTACCTCCCTCCCCTCTTTACCTCATACCCTCTCCCCCTCTCTCCTACCTCTCTCCCCTCTTTACCTCATGTGAAGGAGGGGATTCACTACTCCCGTGTCTCTAGGAAAAAGAAGAGTTAGTAGGGAGAAAATTACCCTTGGTCAGTTCAAGACAAACTAAAAGGGAAAAGGTTGAAAAGGAAGGGAAAGTTGGACACTATTTTATGTTTTTTGGGAAGAAGGATTTTGGGAATTGAGCGAACAGACCATAGAGGTCTCAGACTCCAAAATGACTAGCTCTTGGCTAGAGGACATTAGCACGAGAAATGGATGATAGCACGGTGCACGTTGTAGTCTCAATGACGGACTGGCATCTTACACAGTAAGAGAGTAGAGTTCATAGACTGAAACTCACAAGGCATGTTAACAACCTGAGAGCCTTAATCCGATAATTTAACAAGAAATGAAGAAATGCATGAAATGAAGGAAAATAACAAGAAGAATATTATAACTTGAAAGATAAATTAACGAAAAATAAATTGACAAGAGAAAGGAAGAAGAAATCAGACTTACGGTAGGTCCAACCTCCCACAAGCTCATCACAAAAAAAATGCACCTACACACACGACAATGTAAAAGTGTTGTGGTTGTGTTTTGAAGTTTGCTAAGTCAAACCCCTATTTTGGTGTTTCCACCTCCATAGACAACCAATATAACACAATAGAGAGAAAATGATAAAGAAAGATAATAGACATACTCTATAAAAAGAAAAGACAATCTAGATGCTAATCTATAAATGAGAATGCAAATAAAATAGATACTACCCTCCTTTCTACGTGCTTGGAGAATTTGAGAGAGAAAGGATGAGAGCAAGACAATGTGCCGATAGTATAGAACTTGAAAACCTGCCATAGACAATGGTGTAGAAGTAGCAAAAGGTGTAGAGTGTGAAGTGAGTAGAGTGAAGTTAGATTGAGTGAGTAGAATTGATAGAATTGAGAGAATGAAGTGCAAAAGGAATTTTGGAGGTACGAAGACTTTTTTGGGAGGTCAAGGTTCGTAGAGGTAGTTACATTTCACAAGGTGGCAAAGAATGTAATGCCTCCAACATTCACTGACTTGGGAATCTATTAGGGATCTCTGCGCGATGTAGAAGTGTCCTACTTAAGATTCCTTTCACTAATGGAAAACAACCAAGACATGCGTGGAAGACATGGTAAAGGTGGCATATTTTTGTATTTTCAGGTTTATAAGGCTAAGGTGAGGTAATATTATGGAAATTTACACTAGGGTAAAATTTTATGCCATAACATTTTTCCCCCACTTTAGCGAGAAAATGTGTCTAAGCATGTGTGAGCTAAAGTAGAAAGTGATTGAAGAGGATATACTGAAAATGTAGAGGAAGTAGTATTTTGATTTGGTGTATCTGACGTGGAATGAGCTTCACTAGAATGTAAAAAGGACACGAGTCTTCGATCCTCCAAAGCCTACTGCAATCTCACCAAAACCATATCAACTACAAAAAAACATGTTAGGTGAAAAATAAAAAAGTGTTAAACACCATAAATTCTTTAGACACAATAAGACACTCAAATTGGATAAAGACAACATTGATAGGTATGGCTATCTTGGCTAGAGACCATACGACAAGCATGTAGGCTTGTGGATGCTGCAAATTACGATGTAGAACAATCACAAAAAAGACAAGATAAGTCTAGTTAGTTTTCCCCCAAGCTAGATGACATATGACATAAGAAATCAAGACATCAAATATCAAAGAATCCTCTTGAAAGAAGGCTTTCATAGAGGGGTTCTTTCATCTAGGATTCCATGAGAAGTTTTCATCAAAGGAACCTTTTGAAAGAAGTTTTTATAAAGGGGTTCTTTTGACAAGGAATTCTTTTGAAAGAACAATCCTTTTTTGAAAGACACAAAAAATTTCGCAATTGATTCTATCATCAAGGAATCCTTTTGAAATAACTTTCATCAAGGGATCCTTTGGAAAGAATACTCCTTTTTTGAAATCAAAATTTCAAATTCTTTCGTCACAGGATCCTTTTGAAAGAAATTTTGTCAAGGATTCCTTTATGAAAGAATGCTTAATTTTTGGAAAATGATGTTTTCAACAAGGTATTATTTTGTCAAGGAATCATTTTGAAAGAAATTTGTACCAAAAAATCCTTTTGAAAGAATTCTCCTCATTGAAAATTAAATAGATATGATATCCCCCCTTAGGATGATGTGTGCTATGTAAAGGAGCACATGCCATACTAAGGAGAAAAGAAAGACAAGAGATATTGTGGCACGAAACACATAGCGAGATGTATCCATGGGATGTTGTCTCATGAGGGACAACAAATATAAATCACAACATCAAGAAATAGACAAGCAAAGATGAAGAAATCAAGAGATAAGTGGATCTAATAATTTAGGGTTAAAACTGCTCATACATATAAATATATAAGTATAATATATTATATGAATGAACTTTCATCAACCCTCAAATTTTTCAGAATGTGAAGAAGAGCACATGAAGACAAAGTAAAATAAAAATCGGGTTAACGTGGGAGAAGGCCTAAACGCCCCCAATGCTTTGTATCATCCCCGATATCAAAAAGAAAAATTACGACATATAGAAGAATGATGAAACAAATATAAGAATTTTAAGAAATTTTTTCTCTTGTATATCAACACCTACGAGGGTAGGAAGGGTCCTCTAGACAAGAGAAAAAATATTAAAAGACAAGCATGGTGGAACACAAAAAGAAAAATAAAACTACACTGCAAATGTAGAGGGAGGTACCACCCTAGTCCTCATCAACCTGCAGAACATCTTGCTCCCAATCTAGATCATTGTAGGAGGAAGGAGGACAAGCCTGTAAGGGAGGAATAGTAAGGGTAGTACCCTTTGACTCTCCTACAACAAGAGCCAAGGAAGAAGGCCCCTCAAGGTATTCTTTATGGAGCTCTTGTGAGGCAAAGGTCATCGATCTTGCAAAGATCAAAGATAAAGTTGCGATATCCTCTAGCAAGCTGAACATGCACTTCTCAGGAGTGCCATGTGTCAGCTTAACAGAAGAAGGAAAAACCACCCAAGAGTCACTACTGACCTCTAGAAGAGGGGTGATGACCAACTCTGAGGAAGTAGGGGTTACCTCCATCACAAGGATGGTGCAGGCTAAGATGGATCTTTCTCACGATCATCACTCAAGGTGAGGTCATCCTCCAATTTATGCTTCAATGGATGATGTTGAATCCCCACAGAGGAAGTAGAAGAAGAGGAAGAAACATAAGGATCCTTAGAGGACACCTTCATGTGAGCCATGCCGATTGGTTGTGAGAAAGGAGGAATGTCAGGAAGAGACATAAGAAGAGGAGGCTCCACTGAGGGAGTGAATAATACTTGCACCCTTTTAGGGTGAGGGTCATCAGAACTTTCCAAAGGAGTTGGAAGAAGGACAAAGGTGATGGGAACTAAAGTGAAAGAAAAGACATGACCAAGCAGAACAACAAAAGAAGCAAGAATAGAGATAGTAGGCTCCTCATTTGTCTTCTGCGAGGTGGCATGCTCCTTAGCTAGAGCCTTTCATCAACACTTACGCTCATGCACAAGCTAATTACGTTGGCTATCAGCGTTGGAAGGCATAGTTTGAGAAGAGATTAAGGGCTAATACTCTACTGCAAGAACATTCTTCACAATCGTTGCCAATGGAAGAGTGGTCTCATGAGTAGGAGTAGGATGAGGAGGTATAGAAGTAGGAATGAAAGCATAGACGGGCACCTCAACAGAGGGCCTCTTCCCATTCGCTACTAGAGGGGTGGGAATGAGTGGAGGCCATGAAGGCTGAGATACATGAACTACCACATGAGAGCACTTCCCCTTTCCATATAGGGTGGGTTAGGGAACCATGGGTAAAACAAGAAACTAGAAAACCTAAGGCTTCGACTTCCACAACATAGGCACCTTTCTATTTCCTATGTTAGGCATAGAAGTAGAAATTGAGGATGCCACTAAAGGTTGGGAAGAGGAAGAAGATGGTACAAAAGGGGAAGGCTCTAAGGTGAGAGAAATCTTCTCCTTCGCTTTTGATGGGGCATAAGATGAAGCTTGTTACTATGCGTGTATAGAGGCCTTCAAAAAGATAGCATAGGGAGACACAAGAAAAACTAGCTTTCAACACCAAACCCCTAGTATTATGCCTAGCATAAGCTCTACATAGGAGATCCCCCTTGGAGGGAGGGGTCCGATTGGGGCAAGCCAAAACTGATCCAAAGAAAAAGCCCCACATTATACTAGTGGCTTATACTCAGTGTCATGAATGACATGCACTGTACCCTCGTGGGGTAATTTTAAACATTTGAGGACAATAGAGGAAATTGTATTAATGGAGACTAGCCATGGAATACCTCACCTCGCCTTGAATAGGTCAGACTCCAGAATCACTACAAATGGAACATCCAAGGTCTTAGGCCCTAGCAGGACTGACAAAGAGATAGTGCCCATAGGGGCAATGGAAAATCCATCATGAATATAGAGAGTGGCATGCGATTCATCATACTTCTCCTTATTAAGATTTTTAATTAATAAGGCCTCCTCCATGATAACGTTCACTCGGCTCAAGGGGTCAAACATAACACTTGTGACAATGTTGTTGATTTGAGTGAGAATGTAGAGCAGAGAAGCCTCTTTGTTCAAGTGCAGATCATGTGAGGTGAAGGCTATATCAAGAACAACACTCACATTTTTCACAGGAGGCTTATGGATGAACGAGACCATGTTCACATACTCAGATGAGACAAGATCAAAAGAAGCGAAAGATTGCGTAACTAAGTTAGCAGAATGTGAGGGAAAGGGACTTGTGTATCTCTGTAGTTGGCTATTAAGTTTAGCTACAGATTTGTTAGAGTTTTGTTTTCTTCCATGGAGATGGATATTCCTGCCATCAATGCGGTCTTGAATCTCATGACATAGGTGGGTGCATCTCTCAGTATCATGTCCGTGTACTTGATGGAATTGGCAAAAAATTCATGTGTTGTACCATTGTGGATATGGCTCAAAAAGAGGTCGGATTTTTGGTAATTTTATAATTTTATCCTTTAATAGCTTTTGCAAGACACTATTATAGGATTATGAAAACTTTGTAAAAGTTTTATTGCATCCTATATGTTTACCCTTAGGAACATAGACCATGTTTGCTATGGCCTTGTTCTTTCTTGAATCACTAGAAGTCAACACTATTGATTGGTTATCCGAACAAGAGCACAATGACGAATCCCCATACTGAGCAACCATATGTTGATACTCATGCAAAGTTGCACACAAATGCGCAAAAGAAGGGTACTTCATTAGGATGAATTTCTCTTACAATGATCACTGCAAGTTCCCAATGAAAACCTTTTGGACATTAGCATCAGACAAGGTGTAAGATATTTGAGAGAATATGGCTTGGTATCAAGCAATGATATCAATAAATTTTCATGCTCTCCTTGCTTACATCAAACAAGATCAACAAAACTTGTCTTTAACCCGATATCAACCTGGAATTGTCGAAGGAACTGATTTACTAGCTGATCAAATGAGAAAAAAAAATTATTCAACAAGGAACAATATTAGTCAAGAGTGGCATCCTCAAGAGAACACAAAAACAACTTCACCATAAGAGCATTGTGGTGGAAGAAGTCAATGCACATGGAATTAAAACATGACAGTGTCTGAGGCTCTCCATGACCACTATACTTCTCAAACATAGGAATCTACATCACTAGGGGGATAGGAGTGTTTGAGATGGCGATAGATAAGGGCCTACAATGATAGAAGGGCTGGAACATGGGTTGAGATGAAGAGTTGGTTAGATTTGTTAGCTGATTTTACATTCGCCCCATGTTTTGTAAGAGAGAATTTAAGATGGGATTAGTAGATGAAACATGACTAGAGAAACCACCACCAAAGCCACCAGCCCCCATACGAGCAGAGCCCTTGACACCATGACCACTAGTGACACCAACACTACCACTAGAAGAAGGAATGTTAAGGGTAGCATAACTAAAACCTAGAGGTGTCTTGTTAACTTCGTTGGTGTGGCTTTTTTGAGGCACAAAGTTAGTGTTGACAAAAGGACCCATCTCAGCTATATACATTGATACTTTGGGCATAAAGACTTCCAACTATTTTGTAGTGGTCTCAGTGCCAATATCTTGGGTAACACCTAAGTCAGAGTTACAGGAAGTGGTGTGAGCATCCACAATGTTTGTGATACCTTAGATAAGTTTTATACCTCTTCGATCCTTGTCCAACATGGTTCTCAATTTCTTAACAATGGTAGCTGCTTGGGTGAGACTGCTATCTTTTTCCAAATATTGCTCAAACTCCTAAAGCCTCTTTTTTAGGGAAAAGAGTTGCTCTATAGGAACCTGAAGAGAAATATCCTCCTCCACAAAAGAAGCAGATAGAGAAATAAGAGGTAGGAATATGATTAGTTTCCCCACTAAAGGGATTGGTAAAATCGACAGACAACCCTGGATTCAATTCTTCAAAAGAGGGACTAGTTCAACCAGGATTGAGCTTCCTAGATTCCATTATTGTGTGTCGAAGACCTCTTTAGACAAAAAATCTAGAGGTTGTAGACTAGGTTGTAAATCTCATAAAAGCTTCACAATACTCTAATTTGCAATGCACCCAAGACATGAGACAAAAAATTTCAACCTAAAGAAATAAAAAATAGAAGGTTCACATTGGGTTCACCAAAATGTGGAGGGGATTCGCTACTACTGTGTCTCTACGACAAAGAAGAGTCAATATTGAGCGAATTTCCTTCAATCACCTCACGACAAACCAAAATGGAAAAGGATGAAAAGGAAGAGAAAGATGGCCCCTGTTTTATATTTTTTGGGAAGAAGGATTCCAAGAATCGAGTGAACAAACCACAAAGGTCTTAGATTGCAAATTGACTAGCTCTTAGCTAGAGGACGTTAGTGCGAGAAATAGATGATAGTGTGGTATGCTATCTTAATGACATGTTGGTGTCTCATATGGATAGAGAGCAGAGTTCATAGAATGAAACTCACAGGGTGTGTTAATAACATGAGAGCCTTAATCTGATAGTTTAACAGGAAATGAAGAAATTAATGAAGTGAAGGAAAGCAACAAGAACACTATAATTTGAAAGATAAATTAACTATGAATAAAGTGACAAGAAGGAAGAAGAAATCAAACTTATAGTAGGTCCAACCTCTCGAAATCTCCTCATAAACATAACGCACCTACACACAACTTAAAAGTGTTGTGGCTATGTTTTGGAGTTTGCTTAAGTCAAACCCCTATTCTGGTGTTTCCACCTCCACGAACAACCAATAGACCACAATAAAGAGAAAATGATAAAGAAAGATAATAGACATAGTTTATAGAAAGCAAAGATGATCTAGGTGCTAATTTGCAAATGAGACAATTCAAATAAAATAGATATTACCCTCCTTTCTACATGCTTGGAGAAGCTAAGAGAGGAAGGATGAGAGCAAGAAAATTGTGTCGATAGTGTAGAACTTGAAAACTTGCAATAGACAATGTTGTAGAAGTAGCAACAATGGTGTAGAGTGTGAAGTGAGTAGAGTGAAGTTAGATCAAGTGAGTACACTTGATAGAATTGAGAGAATATAGTTCAAAAGGCATTTTGGAGGTAAGAAGACATTTTTGGGCGATAAAGGTTTGCAGGGGGTGTTACATTTTGTAGGATGGAAGAGAATATAATGCCTCCAACATCCACTCACTTTAGAATTTGTTAGGGATGTCCACATGGTGCATAAACGCCTACACGTTACAGAAGCATCCTAGCCAAAATTTCTTTCATTGACAAAAAATGACAAAGGCATGTGCAAAAATCATGGAAAAGGTGGAAATTTTTTGCATTGTTAGGTTTATAAGGCTAAAGTGAGGTAATATTATGGGAAATTACACTAGGGTACAATTTAACGCCATAACACCTCCTACCCTCACACTCTCTCCTCTCTACCACCTACCCTCACTCTTTTTCCTCTCTACCTCCCCCCCCTCTCTCTACCTCCCTCCCCTTTTTACCTTCTGCCCTTCCTCGAGCTCACATCTCTACCTGCATCCCCCCTCTATCTCACACATAGACACACCTCTCTACCTCCCTCTCCTCTCTACCTCCTACCCTCTCTCTCTCTCTCTCACACACACCTCTCTAGCTCCCTCCCGTCTTTAAATCCTACTCTCTCTCACCTCTCTACCTCCCTCCCCTCTTTACCTCCTCTCTCTCTCTCACACACATCTCTCTATCTCCCTCCCATCTATACCTTCTACCCTATCCCCCCCTCTCTCTCTCACACACCCCTCTACCTCCCTCTCCTCTTTACCTCCTACCCTCTCTCATCACTCTGCCGACCTTCCCCCTATAGCTACTCTCTCTCTCTCTCTCTCACACACACACACACACACCTCTACCTCCCTCCCCTCTTTACCTCCTATCATCTCTCTCTCTCTCTCTCAACTCTCTACCTCCCTCCCATCTTTACCTCCTACCCTATTTCTCTTTCTCTATTCTATGATTTTCACTTGTAGGAGTCCATTTCAGCCATGAATATATTTCATCCATTTCATGTCATCTTAGAACTATTACACTTAGGTCATTCATTACTAAAGTTACATTGGTATGAGTTGAGGACTATCATAAAAACATGGCATTCATGTTGGTGTGTAGCATCATGTCCTTCTACTAAAGCATTATCCATGGTTTAGGGCCTAAGGTATTCAATTTAGGGCTTAGGATTTATGATGGGGGATTGAACATTGATGGTTTAGGGATTAATGTTAGGTTTTAGGATTTGGTGTTTATGATTTAGGGCTTATGATTTAGGGTATTCAGTTTAGGGCCTACAATTTAGGACTTAGGGTTTACGATTGATGATGGAGGGTTTAGGGTGGCACCTATCTCCATCTCACTCTCTTGTTCTCTTAATGTTACCTCTATATCTCTATCCCATAACTACCTCTCTCTTTCTCCCTCTCTATATCTCTATCATTGTCACCCCTTTTCTCTCTACTCCTACCTACCTCCCTCTATCACTCTCTATGTCATTGTGTCTCCATCTATCTTTCTTTTTGTGTGCGTTTCTCTCCCTTGTTCCCTCCCTTTTGTTGAACAAGGTTGACATTGATGTCAAATATTGTCATTGATGAAGAAGTTTGATGTTAATGTTTTCATGAATGAAAAAGATTGTAGGAGTACTAAAATTTTCATTATATTCCCCTTGACTTAAAGGTTCAGAAGTATGATGTATGTCAGTTATGTTGGTTGTCTAATCAATTAGGTCCTACATCAAGTAATATATGTCAATATTTTAATTGAGTGATTTCCTTTCAAAAGTAGGTGTGCACAATATGTTTGTAATACCATGTAGAATATTCAATCGCTATGACAGTGGTGGTTCAAAAGTCTGTATCAAGATATTTTTTGGGCAGAGAGATTTCTCTAGCAATATAATTATGATAAAAATTTCTTTGGCTCTATGGTTTGAGAGGAGAATATGTCTACACATGTTCTATCATGTTCCATAGTTTTTGAGAATTATGTTCAGTGTGCAAGAAGTTTGAAGTGACAAAAAGCTCTTTGTTCCTGTCTGTCAACCTATTTGAGTTCAAGGCCTATGCGGTAATGACTAGTAGCGTACAAAATTCAAATCTTGCATGTGGTGTTAATTTAGGACCTTATTAAGGTTCTTGTGATGGTACACAAAATCATGTCCTTCTGGCGACATCAAAATTTGAAATAGGACCGACTTATCACACATTTCATGTAATTTGAATTCAAGTCCATCTTAGTTGTCCTGGCTATTTTTGTATCATTGGCCAGCATGGAAGAATGCTAATATAATGCCATGTATATATCTCTCAATTGTGCATATGTATTTATGGATGTATGTGAAGCATAATTACACCGATGTGAAGAAACCTTGTCTACAAGTTATTAGTTGAAGAGAATTTGTGAATCAAAGAGAGTGTGCTAGTATTAGAAGATCATATGCAATGTGAAAGAGTTCGGTTGCAACTTTGGCACATGTATGAGGTGTATCCAGATTTGTAAGCTTTATCTATGTATTCCAATAGGATTGGTATTCTACTTGTTGTACTATTCTATTGGGGTTTGGTGTCTCCAATAGGTTGGTGCTTTCAAACATAATAGTGGATTGGTGTCTCTAGTAGGTTGGTTCTTACTTCATATTGTAAACTCTCTTGTTATTTTATTGCTTTGCGAGGCTTGATTTGGATAGTAGATCCAAGCAGTTATTTTCGCCGTGTTTTTTTCCATCTTGGGTTTCCATGTATATCTAGTGTTCTCATGTGTGAATGTGTGCTCTTGATGTTGAGTAGAAGTAGAGAAGAATCATATATTATGATAATTGTGGTTATGTGCTCTTAATGTTGTTTGATTGAAGTGAAGATTCTTGTTCCAAGGTTAAGATTTTGAATTGAGTAGATCTACCGATTCACCCCATGCTCCCCTCTCCCCTCCTTCTTAGTAGATTGTGTGCCCTTCAATTGGTATCAAAGCAAGGTTCCTTTGAAAAATTCTAAAAGCTTAAGATAGATCCAGGATGGAACACTTAGTTGCCTTGGAAGGATTTTCTATAAACAAAGCTCCACTCTTTGATGTATCCAATTTTGCATTTTGGAAAGTTAGGATGGAGTCCTATTTGATGGCTCTTGGAATGGATATCTAAATGTTAGTAATAGAGGGATTAAGATCCCTAAAAACCCTTATAAGGATCAGGTAGGTGAGACAATGTAAATAAAATAGATATTACCCTCCTTTCTATGTTCTTATAGAAGCTAAGAGAGGAAGGATGAGAGCAAGACGATTGTGTCGATAGTGTAGAACTTGTAAACGTCCAATAGACAATGTTGTAGAAGTATCAACAATGGTGTAGAGTGTGAAGTGAGTAGAGTGAAGTTAGATTGAGTGAGTAGAATTGATAGAATTGAGAGAGTAAAGTTCAAAAGGAATTTTGGAGGTAAGAAGACATTTTTGGGCGGTCAAGGTTTGCAGGGGGTGTTACATTTTGGAGGGTGGTAGAGAATATAACGCCTCCAACATCCACTAACTTGGGAATCTGTTAGGGATGTCCACATAGCGCATAGATCCTTGCATGTTGTGGAAGCATCCTAGCCAAAATTCCCTTCATTGAAAAAAAAAATGACAAAGGCATGTGCAAAAATAATGGAAAAGGTGGAATTTTTTTGCATTGTTAGGTTTATAAGGCTAAGATGAGCTAATAATATGGGAAATTGCACTAGGGTACAATTTTACGCCATAACACCTCCTACCCTCACTCTCTCTCCTCTCTACCTCCTACTCTCACTCTTTTTCCTCTCTACCTCCCCCCTCCTCTCTACCTCCCTCCCCTCTTTACCTTCTACCCTTCCTTGAGCTCACATCTCTACCTGCATCCCCCTCTCTCACACACATAGACACACCTCTCTATCTCCCTCTTCTCTTTACCTCCTACCCTCTCTCTCTCTCTCACACACACACACACCTCTCTAGCTCCCTCTCCTCTTTAAATCCTACTCTCTCTCACCTCTCTACCTACCTCCCCTCTTTACCTCCTCTCCCTCTCTCTTAGACATCTCTCTATCTCCCTCCCATCTATAGCTCCTATCCTATCCCTCTCTCTCTCTCTCAAACACACACACACACACACACCTCTACCTCCCTCTCCTCTTTACCTCCTACCATCTCTCTCTATCTCTCAACTTTCTACCTCCCTCCCCTCTTTACCTCCTACCCGCTCTCTCTCCCTCTTTCTCTATTCTATGATTTTCACTTGTAGGAATCCATTTCATTTCATCCTAGAACTATTACCCTTAGGTCATTCATTACTAAAGTTACATTGGTATGAGTTGAGAACTATCATAAAAATATGACATTCATGTTGGTGTGTAGCATCATGTCCTTCTACTAAAGCATTATCCATGGTTTAGGGCCTAAGGTATTTAATTTAGGGCTTAGAATTTATGGTGTAGGGTTGAACATTGATGGTTTAGGCATTAATGTTAGGTTTTAGGATTTGGTGTTTAAGATTTAAGGGTTATGATTTAGGGTATTCAATTTAGGGCCTACAATTTAGGGTTTAGGCTTTACGATTGATGATGAATGTTTTAGGGTGGCACCTATCTCCATCTCACTCTCTTCTTCTCTCTATGTTAACTCTCTATCTCTATCCCATAACTACCTCTCCCTTGCTCGCTCTCTATGTCTCTATCTATGTCACTCCTTCGCTCTTGACTCCTACCTACCTCCCTCTATCACTCTCTCTCTCTCATTGTGTCTCCATCTATCTTTCTTTTTGTGTGTGTTTCTCTCCCTTGTTCCCTCCCTTCTATTGAGCAAGGTTGTCATTGATGTCAAATATTGTCATTGATGAAGAATTTCGATGTCAATGTTGTCATGAATGAAAAATATTGGAGTACTAGAATTGTCATTATATTCCCCTTGACTTAAAGTTTAAGAAGCATGATGTATGTTAGTTATGTTGGTTGTCTAATCAATTAGGTCCTATATCAAGTAACATATGTCAATAGTTTAATTGAGTGATTTCCTTTCAGAAGTAGTTGTGTACAATATGTTTGTAATACCATGCAGAGTATTCAATCGCTATGACAGTGGTGGTTCAAAAGTCTATATCAAGATATTTTTTGGGTAGAGAGTTTTCTCAAGCAGTATAATTATGATCAAAATTTCTTTGGCTCTGTGGTTTGAGAGGCGAATATGTCTACACATGTTCTATCATGTTCCATAGTTTTTGAGAATTATGTTTAGTGTGCAAGAAGTTTGAAGTGACAAAAAGTTATTTGTTCTTGTCTATCAACCTATTTGATTTCAAGGCTTGTATGATAATGACTAGTAGCATACAAAATTCAAATCTTGCATGTGGTGTTAATTTAGGACCTGATTAAGGTTCTTGTGATGGTACACAACATCATGTCCTTCTGGCGACATCAAAATTTGAAATAGGACCGACTTATCACATGTTTCATGTAATTTGAATTCAGGTCCATCTTAGTTGTACTGGTTATTTTTGTATCCTTGGCCAGCATGGAAGAATGCTAATATAATGTCATGTATATATCTCTCAATTGTGCAAATGTATTTATGGATATATGTGAGGCATAATTACATCAATGTGAAGAAATCTTGTCTACAAGGTATTAATTAAAGAGAATGTGTGAATCACAGAGAGTGTGCTAGTATTAGAAGATCATATGCAGTGTGAAAGAGTTCGGTTGTAACTTTGGCATATGTATGAGGTGAATCTAGATTCGTAAGATTTATCTATGTATTATGATAGGATTCATGTTCTACTTGTTGTACTATTCTATTGGGGATTGGTGTCTCCAATAGGTTAGTGCTTACAAACACAATAGTGGATTGGTGTCTCTAGTAGGTTGGTGCCTACTTCATATTGTAAACTCTCTTGTTATTTTCTCGCTTTGTGAGGCTTGATTTGGATAGTATATCCAAGCAGTTATTCTCACCGTGGTTTTTTCCATCTTGGGTTTCCATGTATATTTGGTGTTCTCTTGATGTTGAGTAGAAGTAGAGAAGAATCATATATTATGATAATTGTGGTTATGTGCGCTTAATGTTGTTTAGTTGAAGTGAAGATTTGTGTTTGAAGGTTAAGATTTTTGAATTGATTAGATCTATTGATTTACCCCCTGCTCTCCTCTCCCCTTCCCCTTAGTAGATTGTGTGCCCTTCAATTGGTACAAAGCAAGGTTCCTTTGAAGAAGTCTAACAACTTAAGGTAGATCTAGGATGGCACAATCAGTTGCCTTGGAAGGATTTTCTATAAACAAAGCTCCACTCTTTGATGTATCCAATTTTGCATTTTGGAAAGTTAGGATGGAGTCCTACTTGATGGCTCCTAGAATGGATATCTGAATGTCACTAATAGAGGGATATGAGATCCTTGAAAACCCATGTAGGGATCAGGCTAGAAAGAGGGCTTGTGAAATCAATGCTAGGACAAGGAATGCTATTTTATGTGGATTGACTAACTATGAATTTGTGAAGATGATGTAGTGCAAAACAACAAAGGAAATATGGGATAAACTAGATACCATCTATGAAGATGATGAAAAAGTCAAGGAGGAAACGCTACAAGCTCATAGATGTTAGTTGGAAAGTCTGAAGATGAGAATATTGCTACAATCCTACTTTGGGTTGATGATGTTGTCAACTCTATCCAATGTCTTGGAAATGAATTGAAAGAAAAAGTTGTTGTGAAAAAGGTACTCAGTTCTCTCCATAGAAGGTTTAGTTCTAAAGTTTGTAATTGAAGAAACTAAGGATTTGAATTCTTTGGAGATGATTGAACTCCATGGAATTCTAACTACGTTTGAGATTAGATTTGAAAATGAAGAATCTATAAGAAAAGAGGTTACTTTTAGAGTATCTATGAAGAAGGTTGATCAAAATTTTAATATTGGGTCAGATCTAGAGGAATCCAATTCTTTTAGGAAGCTACAAAGAGGTTATGATAAGTACAAAGGCGAGTTATCTTTTAAAATTTTTAATGTGGTGAAATAAGATATTTTATGGCTAAGTGTCCCCATAAGAACTCTAAAAATGTTGAGAAAAATTATGGAAAGAAACCATTTCAAAAAGGATCAAGGGTAAAAAAAACTCAAAGCTTTAATATTAATGAGGAAGAAGATTGCATTGTTGAAGAAGATGAAGATACATCTAGAGATAAAAAAAAATAGGTTACGTTTATGGCTTTTGAGACTATTGAGGGAGATACATAAATGGATTTCAGAAACAATGAAGATGAAGTGGATCTTCTGGAATAGTTCCTATGTGTTGGAAAATAAATTAAAAGGCTGAAGAATATAATTGTAGAAGTGAAGGCTAAATAAAAGGTATCTAAGGAGTTGAAGAAAGAAGAAAAGATGATTGTTGATTTGAAGACCCAAACAAAATAATAAAAAAGGATTGAACAAGTTATGACCGAAAAGTTTCTATCAAAAGATAAGGACTATAAGAAGTTGGAAGCATAAATTGTGACAATAAGAATAGAACTTAAGAAAGTGAATCAACAACTATAGATGAATTTTCAAAAGAGTATTGAAACCCTAGATCAGATATTGGGAAGTCAGAGGCCTTCGCATGTCAAAATTGGAATTGGTTTTGATGATGAAAAGAACAAGGTGATAGAGTAGACTGTGAAGACTACTAAGGAAAGTTCAAAAGTGACCGGCTTCGAAAGTTCAAAGTTTGAAAGAACCATGACAAGTGATGAAAGCTAGACACACAATGATGAATTTATTTGAGTACAGAACAAGAGAAGGAGATCCAAAAGATGGGGATACAACACCAGTTCACTTTTTCTCTCTCTAATTGTTTTAATTACAATAAGTTTGGTCATAAGGTTGTGGACTGTAGACAAACTCTAGTTAAAAGAAGTAAACTTGTCAGCAACAAAGCATTTACACCTCTATACAATGTTAATATCATTTTCTACAAATGCAACAACTTTGGACACATTACAAGGAATAGTAGAAGCAATTTTGTGTTTCCCCTCCATCGAAAAACAAGAAAGAGTGGATCAAAAAGTCAGAGTTTTGAATCTAATAAAGTTTGGAAGAAGAAATTGGAAGAGAAGAAGACAAAAAAGTCCATGATTGCTTAGACTACTCTCTACATGCTCAAAAAGAGAAGAATCTATAGATTATAGATATCGGTTGTTCAAGCCATATGATTGGAGAAAAAAGTAAGTCCATTCATTTCAATAAATTTGATGGAGGTTCTATAACTCTTGGAAATAATTCAGTTGATAAAATTTTCGACAAAGGTACTTTGAGTTTAGATGGTGGTAGGACCAAGACTCATGATGTCTTGTATGTTGAAGGACTAAATCATAATATTATGAGTGTAAGTTTGTGATAAAGGATACATGTTATTTTTTAGTGTGAAGGGTCGTGAAATCAAAAAATCTAGTACTAGAGAATTGATTACGGAAGTAAGCAGAACAAATAGTGATATATATCATCTAAGTGAGCTAAATGGATAAAAATGTCTTACAGTGCAAAAAGAAGAAAGTTGGATTTGGCACAAAAGGTTGGGACATATCAACTTTGATGACATTGTAAAGATCGACTCAAAAGGAATGGTCTAAGACATGCCAAATATTAAGAATCCTGAATCCACAAGTTGCAAACCATGTCATGAAGGGAAACAAACAAAGACTAGGTTTCTTGCTAAGGAATATTCTACATCAAATCCATTATATTTGGTTCATATAGATCTCTGCAAACCTATGAGGACAAAGAGTCTATAAAAAGATATGTACTTCATGATGCTCATAGATGATTACACTAGAATGAATTTGATTATATTTTTGAAAGATAAATCATAAGCATTTGAGAAGTTTAAGGAATTCAAGGCATTAGCCGAGAATGAAACCAAATGAATAATCAAGATTTTGAGATCAGAAAGAGGTGGAGAGTTCACTTCTGACAAGTATGACAAATATAATGAAGAGCATGGAATCCAAAGGAAAGTGTATGCTCCTAGAACTCTACAATAAAATGGTGTCCCAGAGAGAAATAACCAAACTATACAAGAGATGGAAAAAACAATATCAAGTCATGAAAATATACTAGAAGTGTATTGGAGAGATGTAGTGCAGATTGTTGTACATATTTTGAATAGAGCTCAGATCAGATGCAAAACTGATAAAACATCATATGAGCTATGGAGAGGAAGAATGGCATTAGTCAGACATTTCAAGATATTTGGAAGCAAATGCTACATCAAACAAGATGAAGAAAACTTGGGTAAGTTTGATTCTAGATTTGATGAAAGTGAGAATTTGAGAGTTGATGAAATAATTTAGTCTTTTGGTATTCTAAAAGCATAAGATGATGATGGAAATTCAATCCATAATAATGATGAAGATGCAAAGTTAATATTTGACAAGTCTGCTATAAAGGCTTCAGTAAAATATGTTCAAAAGAATCATTCCAAAGATAAAATTATAGAAGATAAAGACATTGGAGTCTAGACCCAAAAAAGACTTCAAAGAGCAGGAGAGCAAGTACACTTTGTATTATTATCAAAGATAGAACCAAATT